>JAOXYJ010638602.1:0-23384 GCA_028566555.1 Lithophaga nigra | reverse complement strand
TATCTTCAATGTAACTGTAGTGTTTAATCCCAGATTTAAAAAAATAATTTTGCTTCATTGCAAGTAACGGGGCTGCGTTGTAGTTCCGCCTATAAATAATTTGTTTGTTTACAAGTTTAAAGTAAAATCTATTCAAATAAACGGTTAAAAGGGAAGAAAGAAATTATAATAAATAAAATAAAATAAAATACCAAAAATAATAATAACAATTTCCTTAGTAAATACCAATAAACTATTCCCCATTCCCCTTACATTCCTCATTCCCCATACACGACTCCCCATTCCCCATACACGACTCCCCATTCCCCTTTCGCACACGCAAACCATTTACACCATTTCCCATCCCCATTTACACCATAACCCATTGCACCATTCCCCATACACGCAAATATGGTAATATTAAAACGTTTCAATATCTGTATGTAATGAGCGGAAGTACACTGTCACAAAAAGTCACACCCTAGGCCGATAACCCATATCAGTGCCTCTCGCGCAAGTTACTTCCAGTAAAATCCGTATCAGCGACGTCGCGTGCGTTCTTACAAGTCACACTTCCGATCATCTCAAAATTGTAACGGGAACGTTATCAGCTTATTCCGGAACAATTACAAATATGATGTAGCGGATGAATCTATGGACAGAATGAATTTTTATTTCAATTTATTGTGTTGTTTTTGATTGTCTTTAATTTTAATACACAACTGCAACAATAAATTGCAACACTCCGACGTACTGAGTCAGTTTATTGTAAGTATATGATAAAATGATTAAAACATATCATCCTGGTTATCATCCCTCGTCTCTGGATGATAACCATGTCGATATGGAAAAGGTCATGTTTTAATCTGTATAAAATCACCGGAAATGTGTCACCCCCCTTGAATTGGAATAACTTGTGTCTGATCCAGATTTGTTTATTAGCAATTAACATATCTTTAAACGAACAGGCTCGGTTCTAAGGGGATCCCGGTCTACACCCCAAAACGGGAGTAATGTCAAAGTTTCCTTTAAAAAAATGCAAAATGTGCCGAAACATGCAGAAATATTTTTGCCTTGCTACGTATACTCCCGGTGATCAATTTTGGGAAAATGCCCCCAGCCAAAATCCTGTATCCGCCCCTGCTATATTTTATGCATGACTGACTGGTAAAGTTCTGGATGCATCTGTGGATTCTTATAGTCGGTAAAGAATGCATTCATGATACTTGCAACAGCGCTGTAGATCAGCACTGCAGCGCTATGTTTAGACTTCTCATTCAGATGATTCCTGCTATTGTTAAACCATTACCAGACGATTTAGTCGAATTACGATACAGGATCGCAAATGAAATTTTAGACTCCCAGATGTTTTTCAGATGTTCTGTTGCAATCAGTATTCATTTTTTAAACTACTGGTGAACTCCAGAAACTTTGCTCGACATTGTCAGAGAACTTAGTAACGAAAGTATTCAAGTCACAATGCGATCACACTGGCTTTCTCCAAGAAATAAGATAGTGCTGTTTTTGCTATGGATGCGTTCGGATACTTCTTACCACACACTTTCGTTATTTTTTGACGTAAGTGTTTCCATGATTAGCAATGAAATCAACTGGTATTCTAGTTTTTTGGAGAAAAATTCATTTTCTTGCTCGGTAACCTTCAAAGGCTGAGTGCAGGGAGAAAATCGGAAATTGGGGAAAAAATTCCAGTAGCAGTTGGTCCCATAGATGGGACATCAACTGAAATTTACAGACCGCAAACAGAGCCACAGAAATTGTATTACTCCGGGCATAGCCGTTTCTGCTGGATATATGCACTCTGATCGTAGTTGATAACACTGGCAAGATTTGCTATGTATAGTCCGGCTTTATCGGACATCAAAATGATGGCCTGATGCCACTGAGAGGTCAAATTTAAGATTAGGATTCCCCCAAACTTAGTCTTTTTAGCTGATGAAATGCACCAAAATCGATATCCGCTTATGACGCCATATACAAGGTAGCAAATAATTCGGAACTAGACAACACGAGGCGCAAATGTAGGAAATTAGATTATTTCATAAAATAATACAGAGTTACTGTTGAACATCTAATTGGAGATATGAAACTTTAAACTGTTGGGTACATGTGGAGACATCCAAGAACAAAACTACAAAAAAAAGTTGAAATATGTGCTGCTTTTGTCTGTCGACACTCAACGTTGTTTTACTGCCAAAATATCTATTCAGTCCTTACGACTGATCTTATCTGTAGAGTTGTAATCAGTGTAATACTAAGAGTAGGAGAGTTTTCAAAAATGTCATAGTCACTTTATACATGTAACTAGCACATTCGATAGTACTGGAGAGCATTATGGATAGTACATAGTATTTAAAATGTAGCCAGTGGATTATAATAATAAAACGATCCATGAAATCTTTTTTATTTACCTAATACACCTACTGTGTTATTGCCATTATATTAATTTAGAAATATTTTCGTAATTCAGATAAATCACAGATACCAATTTTACTCGTACATGTAAATAAGAAGATGTAATCAGGAATCTTTTGTGGCTTAAACTGGAATATTCTAAAATGAAACAGAAAATCACTTAAAACCATTTAAACACGCATAATTCTACATTTCTTCAGAGAAAAGAAATTTCTCTCCCTGTACAGTACCTGGCCTTTCAGGTTAATTAATTTAAAATTGTAATAGGAAAATAATGTGCTTTAATGTTAATTTAGGAATCAATATGACAAAAAGGAGTAGAGCCACGAAGGGCACATTTTGTCCCTAAAAATCGAAGTATCTAATATCACCATATGGTCGATGTTTTTGACCCCTTAAGACATCAACTTTCAGCAATCAATAAAAATTATGATTATACTTTTCACTTGTCATAGTAAAATGACCTTATCAATAAGGTCAAATTACAATTTTACCCAAATAGACAATTTTAAACGCTATTTTCTACTAGAAAACATTATTGGTCACACTCTTCGAACAAAATATTTCAGAATAAAAAGATGTATGTTGATGAGACATTTGTAAACAAGAATAATTTTGTTCGAGGAAGGTGGCCAACGTTTTATCGAAGAAAAACGGCTCAAAAATATGCGAAAATATGACAAAAGCTAAATTTTCCCTCAGTTACACATGATTCTGACGTTATTAGTAATGTCGCGTGTCAGAAAGTACCTTGTTTGTATTTGAAATTGTCTAAAATTAATATTTAAGTCATTTGTTATGTATTTATCTAAATCATGATTTTACCAAATTTTTGGCCTTTTAAAACCCTTTGTGATTCTACTCCTCTGCACAAAAAAATATAAATACTTTGTTGGGCAAAGGGGTAAACATTTTTAACTGCCACTGGAAAGAGGGATGGGATGGGTAAGAACAGAAAATTTAGCCTTCCAACTGGCCAACTTCGGACCACTCGTAAAGTGCAAATTAAAACCGTTCTTTAACGTGTAGAGAGCATGATATTCTCCTAAATTGGAACCTTGGATTTTATGTGCCAGTTCGACAGACGATTTGTGTATTTATGCATCTCCCACAGCCAACGCGATCGCCTTTCGGAGAGATTAAACCCTGCCGCACGGTGACCACAGTTTTATTTTAATACCCCGGGTACCCTGCAATTTTGCTTTTAAAAGCAAATTGTCTTATGATGTATAGTTGACATTTCTCTTGGTCATAAAGCACATGTTTCAATTACTAACAAAAACAAGTATTTTACATTTTACTTTATTGTATGTTCTTAATGATCTTATAACTTTTATCTGAGAAGTCAAAAACGGTACTTTTCATAGAAATAAATAGCATGGTATTATTTAATGTACCTATTCTCATAGACATAACTTGTAGTAATTATTGTCAGAAATAGTTTTTCTCTATTCAAATGGTCAAGGTCTTGGATATAATTCTCAATTATCAAAATTTATTTGCATTTCAGTATATCCAAAGTAATAACTTCACTTTCCTGCTGCGTCTAAAACTGTGGATACTGAGCACAGGAAGATACATAACTAGATTACTGTTTTCATCCAGAGGCAGTTTATCTATCAGTTTTGTGCTTGGCTGCTTATTTGATGGACCTTATATGTAAGTACAAAAAATGCTAGATATAAACCAGAGATCAAACAGGTGGACCCAAGAATTAAACTGCACATCCAAAATCAAATGAAGGGAAACCGTATGAACTCCCAAAGGAGTTAGGGCCGGTGCGTCAGTCAGTACTTCATATACATATCCATTAAGACAGACCTGGGAACAGGAACATTCTGGAATGAAAGGCTCAGTTGTTTGACCTATGACGAAAAGATATCGTCAATAACTTCGGTCTTTGACATATTTAAATATCCCACCACCTTATTGCTATAAAATTTAAGGAAGCAAGAATTTTAATCTTTGTTTTTAATCTGATTGTCTCTAATCCCTTCTTGAGTATCTTTCCCGATAAAAGTATACCCCTGTTTAAAAAGTTACTGTATCATAAACATGCTCTAGCATATCGGATAATTTGTGACACAAAAATGCCATATGTAGTTGGTAGTTGGTATACTGCTACTCAAGAATGAAAATTTACTTTAGGAAGCTTTAAGTTGTTCTTTTTGTCGGGATAAGAATAATTTGTTCCATATAAAGTTGAACTACTCAATCTTAGCAGAACAGAACATGTGTATATCTATGTTTTAACCTGGGCCAAATTCAAAAACATTTACAACAAAGGAAAAAATCTCTATTCCACGGAAAGTCAAAACCTAAAATAGGTTTAATTATGATTTCTTAAGTTTAAAGTCATTTCAATAAATATTATACTTTTAATATTGTTTAAGAACTTTTGGGTTATAGGAGGGCCATTAAGGTCTCATTTTGGCACCAAAAATTGAGGAAAAGATTATTTTTGAAATTTACCGAAACCTATATGAGAAGTACAAAATATGAATTTCAATCTAGTAACTTCATTTCTAGCTACAATTATAATTTCCAAGGTCATCTTGACCCCCAAAGCGCCATAGGTCATCCAAAATGGCTAAAATGAGCAAAAAAGTACATATTTCAGCAAAAACGTAAACAGCGCCAATGACAAATATCATGACTTTAAGATATTTTACTGTCAGATAAACATGATAAAGGTCCTTCTCCTGTAAAAATATTTCTTTGTTTGCTAGTGGTGCCCAATTTTTAAAAAAAGAAATAATGGTAAATTTAAGGTTAAAATGTTTTTAATATTCAATGAGACTGTATCCTAGAACAGGAACCTGCAGACATATCGTCTTAATAGGTTTGAAATCTCTATAATATGAACTTCTAAAATACCAATATATAAATATAAATATCCTAGAACAGGAACCTGCAGACATATCGTCTTAATATAGGTTTGAAATCTCTATAACATGAACTTGCTAAATACCATAAGTTATAAAATGAATCTTGAAACCTTTCACTTGTTGCAAGTAAAGGGGCTGTTCAGGCCCTTTATGACCCTCCTCTTTTGAATGAAGCAGAGAGGTATGTTATTATATAGGTAAAGTGATATTCATCTCTTGATTGTTGTTTAGCGTCCTGCTAGCAATATATAATATATAGGCATTCGAAAACTATAACAAATAGAAGAAACGTAAATACATCGAAACATTACATTTGAACAGTGAATGTTGAAAATATTAGACACATTTTCTAAATTTTAGGAATATGCTGCAGAGCAGGAACTTGACCTTTATCCACGTAGTTACACAGGAAGAAGGAAGGCACATAATGACTATATTTCCATCGTAAATATGTGTAAGCATGTGTTACCTGCATAATGATGGAAAAATTATACGAGCACTTGATCTATTGTAATAAATACTCAGTGTGAGAATTTTGCTGCAATCATAAAGAATCAATATAGAAATACCTATGTTATTTGTAATGTATGTTCGTTTTTAACATCTCAGCAATGTTATTATCTAGTAAATATATATTTTTTACAAGTATGATATTCTGATTATATTTATATAATAATATTGTGTTTTCCATGCTATATGCCAAAATATGTCCCAAGATTATAAGACATAGTGCACGACCCAAAGGGGAGAGAACAAGTTAACAATGTATCAATTAGTAGGATCTAAAAAGTGGGTCGACCAGGAAAAGGGACGAATAATTTTGATTGCCACTGAAAAATGAGGGAGTATTGGGTAGGGTCAGAAATTTTGCCTAACAACAGGTCACTTACCGACCATCCGAAGAGATGTTGCCAAAGGGTTCTTTAATGTGCAAAGAACGTGGCATTCTCCCAACACGTGCCTTGTATTTAACGTTCCCAATCAGACTGGACATGACTGCGTATTTATACATCCCGCACAGCCAAACGGACGCCCCCTCCACACGGGTTTTATTGCCGGACGGGAGAAGTCCAGGTAGCCATACTTCTATACCCCAGCTACCCTTGGGGTTCTCTTATTATGAAAGGAAAATATAAATTTCATCTATGCAGTAATTGTAAACATCTTAACCATGATATGATTTTACATGTTTTAGTTGCGATTAAATTTGCACAATCATATTTGGTTGTTGTAATGAAAATGTAAGACGTTTCCGTAATATTAAAAGTTAGTCTATACTCATTGTGACTTGGTTTTATTAAGCATTGGGTGAAAATTGTGTTAAAACCAGCCATTGTTCTCATACAACACTGCTGAATATTGCAATATACCAAAATTATTTAAGCCCAGTTCCCAATACTCCCTCAAAACTTAATAGTGGTTCCTTAAAGCAAACAAAACATTTCGATAAAATTTCAATCATAATGTATCCCGATGTAAGCTACTCTCGAGCATAACTGATTGGCACATTAAAACCTCTATCAGGCCAAGAAATTTAAAAATAATTCATCTATATCTGTTAATATATTCTGTTAACAGGCAGAGAAAAATCCAGAGAAACAAACACGGACAAAATATATAAAACATTCATGCCAGAAACAATTAAAATACTGGTAAACGTTTAACTGTTAACCACACCGATACATTCATGCAAAAAGTTTGAAAGCTGCAAGATTTTAATCGTTTTAGTTTTTTGTTCATTATTGACTCGTGGTCATATATCCGATATCTTTTCACTTTGTATAATAAAAGTAAATTTGTAAAATAAATAAATGTTCGAAATTAAAACAAGACCATTATCATTATAGTTGATCAAAACAACACTGACAGCCTCAGAAGTGTGAAGTGCACTTATTTCATTGCTAAACGGTGAACTCTAAATGTTATATCTTTACACTTAATTAGTAGGTCCCTGCTTGGGCTTCTACCGTGTCTGAAATATAACGATAATGTAACAGACAGGCGATCCACTTGTTCACTGAAACATGGTGTTAATTCATATGTAATATGATACAAGTCCCTATAATGTTCTTACCCTCTGATAGGTATCTCGGATACACACAAATTAAATAGGAAGAGAAACGACATATTTTTTTGGCAGGCCTGCCTTCCGAGTAGGAACGATGCAAAACGCATGTATTAAAAAAGTTGACGTAAACAAAACATACAAGATAGCAATAACAATGTTATAATTATAACAACAAAATATACAATACAAAATTGAATAAATTCTCAAAGCTGTACAAGTGTATAATTTTTTGCAAAAATACAATATTAATATGTAAGTCACTGAAAAGCACTAGAAAGATATTTTCACCTCCCCATAAGCCTCAAAAACAGATCTGCAGACTCCGGACTCGTGCGTCACTGCATTTGCCATGATAGTACTAACAGACCCTCTACCTACCATTTTTGATAATCCGTTGTATTTTTTGGCATGAGAAGTTGTCGCATAACATCCTTCGAGAACCCCCTGACAAAGCAATAGTGTATTGTACAAGCATCACAGATTGCATGCGGAGTTTCTCTGTCATCAATTTCAAGTTCCTTAAACGATCATACATAGTACTAGAGAATACTGGATTTCCAGTAGCTGTTTTAGAATATATTAGAACCCAGAGTACGAAACAAATAACTAGAGGAAAAATTTATACCTCTTTTTGGACCCCTGTACATACTTTTTCCAAAGCCTTAACAGGACAAATTAAGGCGTCATCCATCCTTAAAACAAAAAATTCATTAACCTTTCCTTTACCCAGCGTTTTACCCACTGTATGAAAAAAAAACAACAAACCTTTCCCATTAGGAAACGTCTTAACCTCCCGGGAAAGACATAAACCCAAATCATTCGCCCTGTCGCCCGAAAATATTGAACTTTAAAGAAAGCCTGACCCCTTAAAAGAAGAAACCGGTCAAAAACCTTGAAAGTAGAACTTTATGTGGACGCTAATCAATTTTAGTTTGTCCAAAACAAGGGTTTGGCTTGCCTCTGGGTAACATGTAATCTAGACTGTTCCAAACAGATAGCTTGTAAATACTTTACATCCTCTGAACTACATAGAGGGTTCTCACATAAACTCGTGTAACACCAGGAGTTACTACACCTTCCATATGACTCAAAAGTGGACTTGAGTTGTCCAACAAAGGACACAGTGCCTGCACCTAATCTTAAAGGACAAGAACAAGGTTGAATAACCTCTTCTTCAAGGAATTAAACATGAAAGAAACAATAATCTTTACTCAAAAAAAGAAAAAAATACTTCTTCCTGCTGCTCCTCCTCCTCCTCGGTAAAAATATATATAAAAGGGAAACACACGAAAAAAATACCTCTTCCTGCTGCTGCTGCTGCTACTCATCCTCCTCGGTATAAATATATATAAAAGCGCCAAAAAAGAAATTAAAAAAAATGAAACAAAATTTCAAAAATTAACAAAGAAAATTTAAATAATTTTAAAAAGTTAAAACAACTATAAAAAAAGAAGAAGAAAAAAGACAAAATATATCAGAAAGGACAGATTCCTCCTTCTCATCCTACGCCTCCTCTAAGTCTTCCTTCCTCCTTCCTTCCCTCTCTTCTACTCCTACTCATTATCATCAGTAAAAATATACAAAAAAAGCTGAAAAACAAAAACAGAACAAAACATAGAAAATTTAAAAAATAAAATAAAATAAAACATAATAATATAAATTTAATAACAGGGTAATGCAGCCTTAGCCAGCCACAAGCCTGGAGAAATGTAGAGTGGTGAACAAATGTACAGAATACTCTTATGTTATCATATAGACAATATAAACAGACCACGCAAAAACTGACCAAGAACTCCAGCAATAGCTGACTTTACCCCAATGAAACGCGAACCTAACTGAGAGCACCCCATAGAAAACCAACCAATGACGTCATGTTAGCGTAGACTCGATCTGAATCCAAGTAATACAATAGGGCTGCGCCCATGAAACGCGGACCTGTACGAACAGCAACAAATACGTTCAAAAACCAACGAATGGCGCCATAGAAGCAAAGACTCGATCTAAGACCAAGTAACGCTTTAGCGGACGTGTTAGAAAACATTCCACCAACATGGCCTTGCCTATGGAACGCGGACCTCACAGAACGCATCCATGCTCCGGAATTGTAGTCATGTCCGTTCCAGACTTGATGTGTGCTTAAGTCTATATTTCGGAATTTGAGTCATGTCCGTTGCGGACCCGGGCCAGCATTTAGCATATAATCCGGAATTATGTCATATCATTCCGAATCCGATGCTGTATAGAACAGGACAATCCTAAATTTTTGTCATGTCCGTCCCAGACCCGCACGGGGATTAAGTTTATTTATGCCTCGGAATTAAGTCATATTCATTCCGAATCCGATGTGTGTTTATAAGTATATACTCCAGAATTGTAGTCATGTCTATTCCGAAACCGGACCTGGATTTACAGTAATTCCGGTTAGGTCAGAATTATTTCCGGTCTCGCGAGATATTACGAGAGTTCGCGAGGGTCTGGTTGCTATGGTAACCAAACAGGGACTTCCCCTGATGATGTCAGAGATGGTCATAAAGCATTCCAAAAAGTCGAAGAATAATGACATGAGCACGTGAACATGTAATACTTTAACATTTAAAAGCCCCTTTTTGTCTTATTCCCTTACTATAAGTCCCCCCTTTTTTCTTTATAAAACAAGTATAAAAGATTTACCTTGAATAGACTATTGTTCCATCAAAATGATATGCAAAAGCCCAATCCTTTCTGTTATATCTAACAGACGCGGATGTGATAGAAGACACACCCCTCCACGTGGAACGTTTTGATTGGACAAAAAATTTGGTACACGTTCGCCCATTGGCTGAAATATTCCTAAACGCTTTTTCTCATTAGTGGAATTTCCAGCGTTTTGATTGGTAGGATTTTTAATCCGGTTAGACGAATTTCTTCTACCATAGAGTCCAAGGGAAAAGCCCGAGACCCATACATATTATTTGGACAGCCGAGGTGTTCCAACAAAAAAAAACAGGGTGGTAAACAGTTTATCTTCCTTGAAGATTCATGGCAGTCCACAAAAATGTCCGATACCTAAAACAACCGATGAAAACACTCCAGGGGTCCCCCAAAAGGCGGGAAAATCTGCTAAGGACACGCCCCTTCCGGGCACGCATGCGGAATCCACTACTTCCGGTGATGTTACCTTGCTGTACCTACACCACAACATCAAATGTGACTTGAACTGTCCATTTATATGACAAACGTTTGGGTTTTTTTTATTTTGAAGAGAATTCTATAAAAGATGCAGCATTTAAGAGATACATTAAAATGTGCATAAAAATTGGGGTACCCATGCTCGTTTTCATTTTAAATGGGCTTGTAAAATGTACATTTAAGCCTGATGATATACTGTTTATACAGGGAAAATCGACATTTTGAGGCTACGAAGTTAAAATAATCTCTAATAAGAAATCCTTATGTGTCCTACAGCTTTATAGAAAACTGATATGTTATAGGAAATTTCATAAGCTTTTGGGGTATCCGTGTTGGATATTTCTACAGAAATCTCTGAACACGTCATTTACAGATTTAGAACGGAAAACTATGATTTTTTCCGGGAGCAACGTTATGACGATATATAGTATATTGTAGCATTTACACGTCATAAAAGGGGAATGAACGTCACACAATAGCAAGAGGACGTTGCCGTGGAATGGTAAAAATATCCACCAGATGGCGGTGAAATACTTCGACTTGACCTTAATTTCTTTCTATAGGATGTTCACGTATACAGAAACAATCTGTATATCTAATGTATGCATTTAAAGCGACGAAAAACCGTAATTTTTCCGATGTTTCACATGTGAAATAAATTCTGTATTTCACTCGCGCTACGTCATTGCAACCGCTATTTCCCACGTCCTCACAATGAAAAGTTATAATCGCGGATGAAAATGAAAGAAAGAGATCCAACGTAATTTAGCCATTACTCCCTCTAGATCAATGTAATAAACAGAATAACTACTTATGAAATTCGAACATTGGAATTTATACAACTCGTGACCGAACAACTTTAATAATTCACTCGTGCGCTTCGCGCATTCGTGAATTACTGAGTTGTTTGGTCACTCGTTGTATAAATTCCCATATTCGAGTAGTTATTCTATATTTATTCATTTTATGTACCGTTTATTCTCAAGAATTAAAATTTTAGCTAGGTTTCTTCTATGGAGACAAAAATAAGGGTAAAATGTATGGTTTTTTATTTCATTTAAAACCTTTACATGACATAGTTACCATTAAACAGAATCGTCCCTATCGCAAAGGTCCTATTGTTAGCATTGTAATCTCTGTACTGCTTTTATCTTAGATTAAATATTTCTCATTTCATGAAATAAATTTGGACAAAATGACCCGAGTAGCCGAAGTTAATTCAAGATAGGGGCTTATTTCGATTCACAATTTATTATTATTCCAATTCCAGATTTTTTGCGTAGTTTTGTATTCCCAACGGATAGGGAATATCTCTACATGACACTATTTTCGTTTTCAGAGTACTTCATGGTGCATCCATTTACGTGAAATTACAAATTACCAGAATATTATTATAAAGATACATGTAGTTTTGGTGTTGGAATGCTAGCTCTGTCCTGGCAACTAAACTTAATACTAATACACAGTTGGAAAATGATATTGCTGCCCACTTTTTCCGGCAATCATTTTAAATCGCAAAGAGCATTTTATTATTTTTTTTTATTTTTATTTTTCCTGTTTTTTTTAGATTTCTTTGAACACTACATGCAAGAGAAAAAAATACGTTGAGATCATACATTGTAAGGTTATAGGTACCAGTATTTGAAACATAAGTATTGTATGTTAGTTTGTATATACTAATTAATTGATGAGAAACTCAATGTTTCACGGACAAACTTTAGATATATATCTTTCGACAATTTGACATTTAATACAAAATAAGGGTTATATCTCTGATAACTTCCTTTTAAATAGGAATCGATAACAAATACATACGAGTTTATTAAATAAATGATGTATTTTTTTTTATTTTTTATTTTTTATTTTTTTTTTTGCTGATGAGTATAATAAACCACGAAACAGTTTGTGCGGATCTGGACACGTATCGAGAAGAACTCTTCGAGATGCTTAAAAACCAACAGAATGCATTTTGGGAGAACAGCAATATAATCCCAAAAGATCTTTGTATCTTGTATTTAGAGAAGGTATTTATTTCTTTGTGTAATAGTACAAGTCATGTGTTTTTATACCCCCGCTAGTGATAGCAGGTTGTAAATAGTGATTGGGGGATTCCGTTCGTTCGTCCATTCGTCCGTAACTCCTCCTGAACCTGTAAACATAAATTAATGAAACTTTAACAGAAGCTTTATTACATACTGACATTGTGCACCTTCTATCTTTTTTCAATCAAATTTTTTTTTAGGTTTCCCATAGCAAAACATGGACTTGGTCTCTCAAACATGGGGTACCCATCTTGTATCCATAACTCCTCCTAAACCACTGAGAAGAATTTAATGCAACTTTGGCAAAAGCTATATGACATAATACCATTGTGCACCTTATATTTTGTTTTTCAATCAAAACGATTTTGGGGTTTCCCTTAGCAAAACATGGACTTAGTTTGTCTAACATGGGGTACCCATCCTGAATCTGTAAACCAGCGAAGAAGGGGTTTCATATAGTAAAACATGGACTTAGGGGTGTAGCAAAACATGGATCTAGGGGAGTAGACCGGGGTATAGCCTGTGAGCTATGCTCAGATAATTCTAGCTATACTGACAATCTGAAATCAAGTGTTTCCACCGATCTTTTTTTTAATTTGACCCATTCATTTCATTCTGCACTTAAATTTGAGTAATTGAAATGTTAAATAATGGATTATTAACAGTAACAAAATTTACTGTTCTTAACTATCACTCTGGTAATAACAAACAAAGTTTATGGGGTACACTGATGGCCGAGTGATTAAGGTTGCTTACTCCTAACCGTTGGCCTTACACCGCTGTCTGGGTTCGAGCTTGTTCGACTACTGTGTTAAGGTTTGCAGACACCTACGCAAGGTGATTCAGATGAATGGCTGTCTGTCTTTCCTCCCCAAGTACATGTAGTCGCGGTATAGCTGAAAAATAGGTGAAAGTGACGTTTAATTTTGTGTCGGTATTAATCGAAAAACGATAAAATTTTCATTTTTCATTCATGAAAAGCCATAAATCTATTTTGAATTCGGGCAACGTTTTGTTATACCCCTCGCTTTTAACGGGTGGTATATAGTGATGGGGGTGTCCGTCCGTTAGTCCGTCCGTTCCCACCTTTGTATCCGCAACTCCTCCTAAACCGCTTGATGGATTTTCATGAAAGTTTTACATAGTCTTAGTCTTATCGTGTGCTTGTGCACCTCCTATTTTATATTTTGAGCGGACTGATTTTTTGGGGTTTCCCATGGCATAACATGGACTTGGCAACATTTATCTAAAGGGAGTACATATCTTGTATCCGTAACTCTTCCTAAACTGCTGATTGAATTTCATGAAACTTTCTTGGAATCTAAGTCTCATCATGTAGTTGTGCACCTTCTATTTTATATTGCAGTGCGGGAAGTATACATTTGTGATCTTTGATCAAAGTACTTCTAGTTTACTTGTTATTGCATATCAATTATAAAATTGTCAACATACGGTTTGGTTATATCATGAAAAATGTACTTACTGTATTTGTTTTAAAGCTGTCCTCTTCGTATATAAATTTCTATTATTGTCATTATTTTATCAACAGAAAAGGTGTGACAAAATTGGAGTTGCAAAAAAATATGTAACATAATCGTCAGTTATCAATTTGATGTGTTTATCATCAAAGACAACAAGGATCGACAACACAATAACATGAAGAAATATGACTTAACTACGAAAAATTCAAAGAAAAGCAAAAACGCGAAAGTAGTTCCATGTTTTCGCATTAGCTTTTTTGTAGTTATGTATTTATTAGAAATGAATAAAATCGTCTCTTTATCAATTATTTTCCTTTTTTTTTAAATCTGATACAATTTCACCATCAGTATAATGAAGCTACATGAATCCTCACGATAGCGGTCTGTTCTATCTCCTGACCAGAACAGCTCCGATTCTTGACCAGGACTGTTCTAGCTCTGGACCTGGACTACTCTAATTCTTCATCAGAGCTGTTATACTCTCTGACTGTTCTAAGTTAACTTAGAACAGTTCTCCTGACTACTCTCCAAGTTAACTTGGAAGAGAGGTTATGACTGGTCGCAACTGTACGTTAAATATATATAAATTTAAAGGTATGTGTATCAACAACCAATAATTTAATATTTCCAGGAAAAATGTTTATACATTGTATTTGAATTTATTCAATTCTTGGAATTTTGTTTTAAATATATTCACACTTTGCCAAAAACTGGTTCTTTTATACTGTTAGTAGGAACTCAGAACTATACCATAAGGTAAGTTGATTTTAGTAAATTATCAAAGAGAATGAAATCTGCTAATATTATTAGACTAAGGATACGGATACTGTATTTAGAACTCATACTAGGAAATCTTAACCCATTCCGATTCAGGCTATTCTTCCAGTCAAAAAGGGGGTTATTGGTGTCCAGTTGGAACTTTTTGTATCTTTAAAATTACATCTCGGATTTATTTGACATAGGTATCGTTCGGTGGGGAATGTTGACAAATTTTAATTTAAGAACGATCTTCTGCTTACCTTTCTAGAGCACCTGATGTCACCCCAGGTTTTTGTGGGGGTTCACATTGTAAGTGCCTTGGTTTTTACGAAGGCTTGTTCGTGTTTTCTTTGTCTTCTGCTTACTTTTTTCTTTAGTTTTATATTGCCTTCTTGTCCTTTTTGTGTTTTTACGTTTCTGTGTTTCCAATTTTGCCTTGTCTACGGATTATGCATTTCTAAACTTGTTCCTTCGGTATTTTATTGCCGATATATGAGAACGGGATATAAAGATCACGTGATGGGCCGCAAATCAGAGTAAATTTGAGGATTTTGAAGCCTACTGCGAGACTACTTCGATGCAATATGGGTGTGCTTCGACAGGAATCACGAGAAAAAATAATAATTCATCCGGAGTTATATTTTGATTACTTTAACCTGTTTTTGTACTGTAATCACAGAAACTGTTACATTTCGGTCCGGTAAAAAACGGTGCATTTGTAAGGAAAATGTGTAATTTTTAGATGTTAAACTTTTTTTTTCTTTTTTTTTTTTGGAAGTAGAGGTGAGGAAAAAAGTTGAGAGGGGACGCTGAGAAAAAATAGAGAAGTTTCGGATTACATAGGAGATCGCCATTTTTGAACTTAACAAGCATAGAAACAAAGTTTCTGGCTTAACCTGAATGGATAATATATGCTTGTATGTGCAAAAATACTGTCAGTCAAATGTACATTGCCAATTATGGTTTATACATAGAATTTGCATGAGCACATCTTCGTGTACTGATATAAAGTGTTAATTTAGCCTTTTCACCAGGACGTCGCGATAGCATCTGACAATGCTGAGAACGTAGGTTTGAATCTCTGCCACGATGTTCATATTTTTGCGGGTGATTTTTTCAATTTTTCGCAATTTTGCTAAATTTATCCATCTATATGGCATGCTAGTAAATTGGGCAATTATTAGGTTCAACTATCTATGCAAAAGTGTAAAAGACAAGTTTGAGGAACAGAAAAGGATGTCCTTTCACTCTATTTGTACTTCGCGCGTTATTTTCTCCCACTTCGGTACTTTTAAAACATTTTTAGCTGTATGCAATCTTAAACTGGTAATGCTTCAAACGCCCATTTAGTTACTGTTGTTTAATTACAGTCGAACATTTGCGAAAAACAGGTTGGCAAGGAGAGAAGCACAATTTGTACCCTTTGAAAGCCGATTGTCTGTTGAAACACCCATCCACCGAACTGGACAAATATGTTGTCTATTTAACAAAAATCTAACATTTTAATAATTTTGTCTTCAATTATTTATTATTAGATTTGGAGTGGTGTTTAACAAAGTAAGCATTATTTCTGCCGATGACAAGGTACTTATACCATCACTCCACATTTTTCTTCAAAAAGTGGCGCTGAATCTGACCTTTGAGTCTTGTTTTTAGTTGCACGTGAGGTATGGTGGTATAAAGGGTTGAGAAATCAAATGTTTTAGTTTTCTTGCAACAGAAAAGAGATCTATATCTTCAGATGTCAATCAAATCTTTTGAGTTTGATTGATGCCACTCCTAGAATAGCTGATGTCACTGTATTTATGGAGGCCCGTTTTAAAACTGTTAAAAAAATAAGTTGGGAGTTTAGAAAGAGGCTTGGTAGAAAACTTGGCAGATCCAGCAATGAAATGCTGTTTGTACATTTGTGTAATTTTGGTATCCAGTATAAAGAGGCAAGATCACAATTTACAACTTTGGTGGACAAACCAAAAGAAGCCAAGACTGGGTTGTGATTATCGATTATCTCTTCTTTGAGAACGTTGTTGCTGTATATGTAGGACTGCCTTGTGAACTTTCAATACCTAATTCTGTCATTTTTCTATTCGTATCTGAATCATTGACTCACAGCTTTTATCCGCTCTGAAAAGCAATCAACCTCCATCTCTTTTTTCTTTTTTTTTATCCATTTTCTGACGTAGTCATCCACAAAATCCAAAGTGAGTTTGAAGCTGGATTTCCAATAAATGGATTTTGGCTGACGGTACTGTTATCTTACGTTGTCTACTATTTTTAAGTCTCCTGTGATAATGCTGCCAATGGGATTATATTTGAAGGAGGAATGTCGCAAGACAGTCAGGAGGTTTAGGTTTGAAGTCGTCGATTATGAGGTCCTGCAATACATATCTGTAATTGAAGATTTTAGGTGTAATATTAGGTGCGTAGTATAAGAAATGATAGGAACGGTCTGGTCTTTAAAATAGAATTGAATCTTAAATCTTACAGATTTTTGTGTAGGATGTTGGCAAGATTGATAACATAGCATCTAAGTAAATTTAAAAAGCATAACTTTACATTAACATGACGGCAGAGCTATCTCTGCTCTTTTTATCGTTCTGGCGTCAAACGAAGGTAACAAACATAAACATGCCGTCTTTCTTCAGGTTATGGGACATTTAATAGAGCAGTGTTGTCAAGTATATTTTCTGGAAATATTCCTGGTGGTTACTTTTTTCCTGAAACCTACATTGTCCTGAGGATCACGCATGCTCTATTCAGTTCAATTTTGTCCTACTAACAAATTGTACTGAGACCTGCATGCTAATAACAAAGTAGAGCAGAAATTTTTTAATTATCTTCTACACTCAAAGCAGACCAGAGATTTTAAAATTTTTTAATACCCTTCCTTGCCCTGAGGACAATAGCCGAGATCAAGTGGTCATTAAAGCACAGATCTGAACACTGATTTGTCCTGAAAAAAAGACAATTTACGTCACCTTAATATTTTTCGAAACTGTTTGCCATAGAGCAGATATTTCTCGGAAAGATTTAAACTGATTGAACTTAATGTTATGTTAGGCTGTCTTTCCAGTAGGTATATGCATATTTTAAGCTGAATATCATGAACTAATTTAACTTAACAGTAGAATTACTGGCTTCAGTATATTTATGAGCCTTTAGTTTTTACACTGGGGAATCCGAAAGCTCCGCACATTTTACAGCGGTGAGGCGTAGAACTATAACTGTTTCCATTTCTCGATTTCTTTCATTTTAGTTTAAATTCTTGTGAAATGACAAATTATATTTAATTTGATATAAACCAGTAAAACCTTCCGTCTTGCTAGTACGTGTCGTTAACCAAACTTTAAAAATTTTGTTCCCTAGTCAACTGCATAGTAACAATTTACTTGTTTGCTCTTTTCATTTTTGCTTGACACAAGAGTTCTTCGGCTTAATGTTTATATTTTACTTGTATGTTTCGAAAAGCTTGAAGAGATAATTGTATTCTCTGATTACATATTTTATTTCATTGTCACTTAAAAGAAATGGGCATTATTTGCCCACTTCGAAACATGGTTTCTTATACAACGAAATCTAATAACTTAAAACGAATTTGATTGACTGTATTACGTGTCAAGGACTTAAAATGATATAAAAGAGAACTCGTTCATTCGTAAAATTCTGTATGTGAAAAAGATATCAAGTAATTAAAATATATATTAATTTAAAGGTATGTGTATTAACAATCAATAATTTTAATATTTCCAAGAACAATGATTATATTTGAATTTATTCAATTCTTGGAATTTTATTTTAAATATATTCACACTTTGCCAAAAACTAGTTCTTTTATAATGCTAGTAGGAACCTCAGAACTATACAGTAAGGTAAGTTGATTTTAGTATATTATCAAAGAGAATGAAAACTTCTAATATTATTAGACTGAGGATACGGATACTGTTTCTAGAAACCATACTAGGAAATCTTAACCCAATCCGGACCAGGTTATTCTTTCAGTCAAAAGAGGTTATTGAGGTCCAGTTGGAATTTTTGTATCTTTAAAGTTACATCTTTGATTTATTTGACATAGGTATCGTTGGGTGGAGAATATTATCAAATTTTAATTAAAGTACGATCTTCTGAGATTGGGTTATACAGATCGCGTGATGGCCGGAAAATCAGCTTAAATTTGAGGATTTTGAAGCCTACTGCGAGACTACTTTGATGTAATATAGGTGTGATTAGTCAAGAATCACGAGAAAACATAATAATTCGCTTCATTCGTAGTTATATTTTGATTACTTTAACCTATTTTTGTACTGTAATTACAGAAATTATTATATTTCGGTACGGTAAAAAGGCGCATTTTTAAGGAAAATGTGTAATTTTTAGATGTTAAACTTTACGCACATAGACGAAGATTAAAATTCCCCTAGATAAATTCCATTTTTTTTCTTTTGTTTTCTTTTCTTATTTTATAAGGAAAAACGTCGAGGGGGACGCTGAGAAAAGATACGGTAGTTTCGGATTACATAGGTGATCGCCACGTTTGAACCTACCATGCGTAAAAACAAAGTTACTGGCTTAACCTGAATGGACAATATATTTGTATGTGCAAAAATTCGACAATATGCTTGTATGTGCAAAAATACTGTCAGTCAAATGTACATTGCCAATCATGGTTTTTGTACTGCTAAAACTTTATTCAGTAAATAACATCTCAAATCGCATACCCATGGTTATTACATAGAATTTGCATGAGCACACCTTCGTGTACTGATATAAGGTGTTAAGTTAGCCTTTTCACCAGGACGTTGCAATAGCCGCGTGGTATCATGCTCGTCTGACAAAGCTGACACTTAATTTTGAATCTCTGCCACGACGTTCATATTTTTGAGGGTGATTTTTTTTTAATTTTTCCCAAATTTATCCATCTTTATGGCATGTGAGTAAATTGGGCAATTATAAGGTTTAGCCATCTATGTAAAAAAGTAAAAGACAAGTTTGAGGAACAGAAAAGGATGTCCTTTCACCCTATTTGTACTTTGCTCGCTATTTTCTCCCACTTCTGTACTTTTTAAACATTTTAGCTGTATGCAATCTTAACTTGGTGATACTTCATTTGACCATTTAGTTACTGTTGTTCAATTGCAGTCAAACATTTGCGTGTCATATCAGTACAAAAACAGGTTGGCGAGGAGAGAAGCACAATTTGTATCCTTTGGAAGCTGATTGTCTGTTGAAACACCCATCCACCGAACTGGACAAATATGTTGTCTATTTTAAAAAAAATCTAACATTTAATTATTTCGTCTTCAGTGCATTTGTTGTTAGATTTGGAGAGGTGTTAAACAAAGTAAGCATTATATCTACCGATGACAAGTATTTATATAGTCTCTCCGCGTTTTTCGTGAAACAATTGCGCTGAATATGACCTTTAAGTCTGTTTTTTAGTTGCGTCTGATGTATACTTAATTCGGTCCCCAGAAAAAAAGATGATTTAGTATAGATTTATGTTTTGATTTTTTTACAAGTTTTTAAACTGGTATTTTATTTGTTTACTTACATATTACTATCTGAAAACTTCTATCTCCGTAAAAAACTTCAAAAAATGTTCCACTCAAAAAATATGTTTAGTCAAAACGAGAGTCAGTTTAATCTACCTTATGAAACAGAGACGAAACTTACAAAAATAACCTAAACCAATCAAAAACTTTGCGCAGTGTTTATCTCATGAATATTAAGTTTTATTGTAAATTCTGCAGAACAAATACACTTCCGACTACAAAATCCAATTTTAACTTTTTTCTCCTCAATTTGTAGCCAGGACTTATACAAACTTTTTCAGCCAAGCAAATTAATATAGATAAAACTGTAAAACTTAACTCAAATTGGGGCGATAATGCTTAAATCAACGTTTCTCTCACCTGTATACTTGAATGTTACCTTGAATGTAGGATTGATGTGTAAAAATAATACGCTATTTTCATCACTGAAATTTCCGACAGCTATATTTGGGTATCTTGTACTGGAAATTTCCAAAGTCTACTGTATTTGGGTATGATGTATTAAATTTTTACCGCAGGTCTTTTATAGAGAAATATGTTGATAAAAAAGTCAATAACTTTTAAAAAAGATCATTAGCAAAATTGAACAACAAACAAGGGATTTCAAGATGTCACCAGTAAGTTGTAGTCATCAAATATTGACTTTTTTCACAATGTTTGTTTTTTGGAGGATATACGAATTTTTTTGCCTTTCGTTTACTGTCCAGTGCTATATTTACAAAGGTAAACGTATGTAAACGATAAATTTGTACGTGTCTTCCGAAACTGGGTACGTTACAAAAACATATTAGTATATTTCAATATATGCAGCACTGCAGAAAATTTTAATACTCCCGGATATTGTAAAATTTCGAATAATAAAAAAAAGGTGTAACCTTTCCCACCTTAGACCTCATTGCTGATTATTACAGGAACACATGATGAACTTGTCTACTAAAGGTAAACAGTCGGGTCACGTTATCTGCACATAAACACCTGGTGTTGTTGTCAGTAGTATATCATGCACCGATCGAGTCGCATTTGTCGGGTGGAGCAGGGTGGAGCCCCGGAAGTGCCGTGACCGGAAGTGACATCATCAATCACGTTACCGGAAATGGGATCTGCGCATGCGTGATCGAAATTGAGAATTGCCCATGCATGACCGGAAATAAGAATTGCGCATGCGTGATCGGAAGTTGACTTTATGGAAGCCGGCATCTTGGATAAAGTGCGCATGCGTGACCGGAAGTCACGCTTTAGTTCCCGCGCTTCTGTCCGTCTTAAATTTTCCGCCTTTTTTCGGAACCCCTAGGGAGTGTTGGTTGTCCTCGGGTTTTCCCCTCAGGTTCTATGGAATTTTCAAGGGAGAGAACTCATTTCCCGCCATTTTTTCCAGTTTGGAATTCTGTCGGGCGTTTTCGTTGGTTGTTATGAGTTTCGAACTTTTTCGTTGACTGCAATGGAATATTCAAGGGAGATAAATCTTTTCCCGCCATTTTTCCGGAACACCGCTGTGTTGATAATATATATGTCTCGGGTTTTTACCTTGGAATCCATTTTGGTTACCATAGCAACCGGACCTCTCGCAAAATCTCGTGAACCCTCGCGAGACCGGAGTGGGTCTCACCAAACCGGAAGTTTTATAAATCCCGAACCGGGTCCGGAACGGACATGACCCAAATTCCGGATTTTACTGTATTATACAACCTCGGGTCCGGAACGGACATGACTCCAATTCCGGAGTATACACTTAACACACACATCGGGTCCGGAACAGACATGACTAAGATTTTGGGTATGGGTGCTTTCTGTGAGGTTCGCGTTCCATGGGCGCTGGCATATTCATGACGTGATTTCTTACAGGACTGCGTTTCATGGCCGCAGCCGTATTGGATTACTTAAATCTAGATCGAGTCTTCGCTTATACATCATTCCTTGGTGTTCGGACATATCCGTGGGGTGCTTTCTACCACGTCCGCGTTCATGGGCGCAGCCATACTCGTGGTATGCTTTCTTTACTTATACGATGTCATTCGTTGGTTTTCGCGAATATCCAGTGGGTGCCTTCTATCACGTTCGCGTCCTATGGGTGCCGCCATTTTGGATGGGGTGCTTTCTATCATGTTCGCGTCCTATGAACGCTGCCATCTTGTCCGGAAGTAAGATGACCGAAGTAGGGTACTGCACATACGTGACTGGAAGTGGGCGCGTCCCTAGCAACGCCCTTAGCAACGCAGATTTTCGCGCTTTTTGGGAATATCCTCATGTATTTTCGTTGGTTGCTATGGGTGTCGGACTTGTT
This sequence comes from Lithophaga nigra, assembly GCA_028566555.1. NCBI lineage: Eukaryota > Metazoa > Mollusca > Bivalvia > Mytilida > Mytilidae > Lithophaga > Lithophaga nigra. The sequence continues at coordinate 736 of JAOXYJ010638602.1, read as the reverse complement.
CGTTGGCTGCAATGGAATATCCAAGGGAAATAACTCTTTGCGCCCTTTTTTGGAACATCTCAGCTGCATTGTTAGTACATATGAATCTCGGGCTTTTACCTTGGATCCCCATTTTGGTTATAAAGCCAGGTTTCTTTGAGATCCGCGTCCTATGGAGGTCACCATCTTGGTGTTTTCTCTCAGGTCCGCGTCCTATGGACGTTGCCATTTTGGTGCGTTCTCTCACGTCCGCGTCCTATTGGCGCCGCCATATTGGATGATTTAGACTTAGATTTGCTGATACAACATTATTCATTGGTTTCAGTGGGGTGTTCCCCATTAGATTGGCATACTATGGCCGCAGTCTTATTGGATTCACTACCTTGACCCAAGTCAGCTGTCAAATTTTCCCCTTTTCTTCATTTTTTTGCGGAGGAGGTAGAGGAAGAGGAGCAGCAGCAACAACAACAACGACAGAGCAGCAGCAGCAATCCAGCCCCCTTCGGGCAGCAGCAGCAGCAATCCAGCCCATTCGAACAGCATCTCCTCAAGCCCTCCCTGAGCCCTCCTCACACCCTCTTTCACCTCCTCAGGCCCTCCCTGAGCCCTCCTCACACCCTTTTTTACTTTCTCAAGCCCTCCCTGAGCTCCTCTAGACCTCTTTTACCTCCTTTTTCACCCCTCCTTCTCGTGGGCTCTACCGCTTTTTGCCATAAATAAGACCAAGTTTTCTTCCCTCCACAGACTGGATCTTATT
>JAOXYJ010637495.1:0-14192 GCA_028566555.1 Lithophaga nigra | reverse complement strand
TTTTTTTTTATGTTTTTTTTTTTGTTTTCCTTTCTTCAAACTTTTTTCCATGAGCGAAACCAGGAGATTAAGGCTAATCAAGAAAAGGACTTCTTATAGAGTTAAAATGGTACCTGTGATTTGGAATTACGGTTTTATTTCGCTAAATTCGAACTAAAAAAAATAAAATAAAATAAAATGTCGCATTTTCTCGAGAAGCGCCTTGCGATAGTCTACTTTTATCATCTGAAATCCTGGCTCTACTGCTAGAGCCAAATTTTAAATCCAGATAAGTTTTGTGTGAATATGACACACTGAAAGGTAATAATTGCAATTTTACTTCAACTCCTGATGCCATAAAATCAAAAGACTGTTTCGTAGTGTCTATTTTGATTTTGAGTGTTTTTTTCTGATCTGTAAAATCCAAAGATTATTAAAAAGACACCATTTTTGTTTGAGATTATGAAATTACAATATGTTAAGTAATGAATCTGTTTCGTTTCAATTAACTGTATTAGCAATATATATATTTTGGATGAGACACTGATTATTTTTATTAACATGGTTGTCTCGATATAAAATTTACATTTCTGCACAGAGAGCGGAATAATATACAGACAGTATATAAGTACACCCTGCATAGACAAAACGCGTCTAATCCAATGATGAATTTTTATTGAATAATGAATTTTCCCATGTTAATTAAATACTAGTTCCAAGCAATATATAATTATTTTATCATCACCCTCACCTGAGACATGGAGTGATGTTTGCGTCGTGTATTTTCAAAGTAGACAGTCACAGACAAGATATTCATGCTACAGACTAAAATGTAAAATATCATCACGCGGAAATAGTATTAAATTTGGGTCCATCCTCTTTAGCTACCCCACAGAGAACTGTAGTGGGCTCGATGGTTTGTATATATGTTTATAAAACAATAAAGGTCTGTATTTGAAGTTATTGCCTTATATAATTAACAATTTACTAAGAACATCAACTTGTGAGATGTAAAACGTCACACGAAAAAAAAAAGAAAAAAATACTAAACAAACTAATAGATCTTGGGTTTGAATTTCCCAAGAATGGTGGGACGGAGACAGTGAGACTCAATTTTTTTCTCAAATTAGGTTAAACTTATATGCTATCTTATGACCTTCTTACCCTTAGTATGTAAAATACAATACTTGAACGCCTACTTCAATCAAATTGTTTATTTCATCCTCCTGCATCTTTGAACGTTTAAATAATGTATAAATAAAGTAACCCAAGATTACAAGCATACAAACAAAAGTAAAAACAAATTAACTTTCAAGTTATTAATATTAATGCGTATGTTTTGTTCTTGATAGTGAAAATATGAATCTGTTTTATATTTATGCGGGATAGTACGTTTTTAAGCAACACGCTTTGTAAATTAATATCCTCGTTTCGTCTACCTAACAACAGACGTTTCAGAAATAGGACATATCACTGCTGGGACAAAGACTAATGGTTACTTTAAGGTGAATAAGAACAACTGAATGAACAGTTTTTTATATAATAAAATGTTGTGAAAGTTTGAAGAATTTTAGGTTATTGAATGTATATTAATAGTTCAAATTGAAAAAAGGATGTTTCCGAACACGATTATGAGATATATCCAATCACAGGCAACGAATGTTCGTAAAAATGTTTACATACGGAAATTCCAGGAATAATATATATTTCTATATTTTTTGCCATGAAAAATTTCTGAAAATTTGATGACAAACTATCTATTACTAAAAAGAAAAATAAGGTCACCAGGCTTATTTCATCTTTTAAATTAATGACTGTAAATTCGGGTTTTCGGTGTATTTATATTACTGAATTATCTCTCATGTTCAGAAGTTGAGTTTTCTCCAATGTAGCAATATTTCCACTTTCTGATGATAGAGGTTTTCAGTACTTACTTAGAAACAAATGAAAAGATAAATTTAGTCATTTTTATGCATCAATTAATATTAAAACAACTTATATATCTATATTAAAAATATCAAATCACTACTAAATTAGTAATAATGTGAATAGAATAAATACGTTAATCGTAATAAGTATCCCTATTCACCTTAAATGTTACGGATTTCACTCTGGTAAATTGTGTATTGCAAAACTGGGAAACAAACGATATTATGTATTTTAAGCTATTTGGACTCACGTATACTGTATTATCCTCATGGCTTTATAGATAGATTAATTTTAGATACAAAACACGATATGTGAGAACAAAATGACTTTACAAAGTACACTCTTGAAATGTAATCAAGACTGTAATTTTAAGAGAAAGTAACACGAAGCTTACACGGCTGTACAAAATTACACCAACCTGAGAAAAGTTAATCGTTCTACACCATTTTGATCAAGGAAATTACAAAATATTTCTATGCCCCCCTCCCCCGAAATAACATAAAATACGATGAAATCTCGTCTGAAAACCATAATTCTCTAAATACCGAACGATATGGTCTAGCTGCTGTCCTTTGCAGACGATTTTTTCCATAATCCAGTCAATCGGTAAATGGGTAAAGTATGTGACTTGATAAATGTGTGTCATTGAAATTCATAAGCATTGAAATGTAAAGAAAATTGCGTTTATTGACATGTTAACAAAACTGGCTTCGACTTGTAATCAAAGTATATTACCCTGATCTTTTTGACCTCCGAGATCTTTCCCACAGCGGTTTTTTTTTAAAACCGCCCGATTTTCACGGTCCCTATCATGGTCTCTTTAAGGAGGTTTTACTGTAAAAAAAAATAAATCAATAAATATGAGGAATTTGAAGATAATAATAAGAACATATTCACTCGAAACTGATAAAACGCTCTGTCATTTTTATTATTATTTTCCAACTTAGAAAATAGGTTACTTTTTTCCTAGCTATTTTTTAGCAGATATATCAAATGGAGTAATTACCGTATTTGTATCTGCTTTAAAGCGATGTTTTTATACACTTTTAGAAACCACATCACAATATCTCATATTTTAGACTTTGCTGACAAATAGCACAGCTGATTATATACAAAGTTAATATTAGTGTTTGTGTTTGAAAATTAACAAAATATAAATATGACTTGATGTGCAAAACTGAAAACAATGGAAATAAATAAATAATTACAATCTGATTTGAATAATGTATTTTATCCAAAATTCATTGGTTTATTTTATTTCCATTTATACCTGCAAAATTTCTTCACACCAGTTTCTTTGGAAACAAATATGGCGACTGTACACCGACGCATGATTCCGTTCACAAAATAGATGTGATTCTACCCTTTTGTCTTCGGTGTTCACAGTATGATATTTAATTTACATTATGCATCATGTGTGTTCACTTAATTGTAACCGATATCCATTCCCACACTGGCACGTATAAGTTTGTTGTGAAAGTGTCACACCCTTTACGTCATTTCAAATACAAACAGGGCACTGCCAAGAACTGTTTTATTACAACAAAATATCCTAAAACTGGATTTCTAAGGATTAAACGTTATCTTTTTCTGAACTTATCTCTGTGTAAACTTGGCCTCCTCTCACAAACTTAACATCCACAATAAATAATAAAGCATATAAAATCTGGACCTAACATTACCAGCGTTTATGATATGAAATATTTAACACAAATTTATATTCAGTAACAACTGATATCTATCCAGTCGATAATATTACCCATTTTATGATTACACAACAGACAACTGTAATCATATACATGCAATAAACAAACATTTTTAGATCAAACGTTTATGTGTAAAAATCATTTTTAATAAATTTTAGGCAATCATAGTTTTACTTTAGAAGTACTACTTTACCGGAAACAGTAATGTTTTTCTTCTGTGAATTTCCACAATTATGGAAATCTTGTAATCCATGAACAACTAGTGAGTAATCTCTAAGGTTCTTGTTGATTTATGGTCTATGCTATAAAAGTTTTCCAATCATATCAAGTTATTTAACTCTTAACATGCTCATAGTAAGTTAAAAATAATAAATTAATCTTACCACCGTTTTATTTTACTGCAAAAAGAGGATGTTAAGTAATTTTTAGCTGCTGTAAACGTTAACGCCATTCTCCACGTGCCAGCACTGGTTAAGGAGTTTTTTCTATTAAATCTAACATAGCCAAAAAATAATGATGAATGTAAATGCAAAACGCAAATTCATCGCAGCCGTTATCTTGCTTAATTCCTTTAATTTGCTTTGCATAGTCTTCGATGTTCACAGATCAAATTGTTTGTACTCTTTGCCGCACTTGTTTCAGCCGTGTTCTTTTCAAAACATTCTAAAGTGGAAGATTTGCTCTGTACATGAAAGATTATATATCAAATGGACATAAAAAATCTACTTACTCGTTAGAGTTACATAATCACTTAAATGTACAAATGGAAAATGCGCTTTACAATATTGCTACGGCTTACTTAAAGATTTAGCCTTACTGCTGAATGGTTAGCCTAGTGGTAAAAGTTAGCGTGAACAAAGATGGTATCAATCCTAACAGCAGTCAAGCTAACCTTTAAAGTAGAGGTTTAGATCGATTTAAGTTAACTTGTGAGTGGAGATATGATTAGTCTACATTCCCCTCATGTTAATATGAATTTAACATGAAAAGCAGACATTGGGATCAGAAATTTTTATTTACATTTAGAAGAATTCTGAACAAAAAATATCCTGGCGACTGCTATTCTTCTGAGGACTAATCGTCAGTAACCCGCGACTGGTTCCGCTATGTTCATCATTCCGTCACCCGTGGGTCATTTCAAACAAAAAACCTTTGTTTCTGGTTTGTTCCGCAACCAAACTGGCATTTAGCAGTTTACATAACAATATACACACGTAACAAGAGGCAACCATTGTTTTTCTATTGGACGGGCAGCAATAAATATGTGATTTTTTTAAACAAAAACACCAATTTTCATTTACTTTCTGAATATAATAATATCGAAATCACTGTAAAATAATTCTTTGTTGCCGTAGAATATGATATACATTCATTTATTTTGTAATATAAAATTGTGAAGCAACCAATTAGTGTGCCTCGTGATTTATTCATGAATACGAATGTTTTCGCTTGGAGTGACCCACGGGAGATGGAGTGAGGAATTTAAGAGAACTTTGAATTCTGTTGTGAGACATCCATAAACATGGACGACAGGAGGAATAAATGTTTATACTTTGCAGAATAATATATAATAGGTCTATACAAAGTAAGCCTTGAAAACAAAACATGACGAATTTATGATGAAAACTTTCAAAATTTTAAATGTTTAAACAATTTGTAATGCAACGGAAAGGTCAGTATTATCGAGGGAGTGTAACGACAAACAAGCAAGTTCATTCGCACTATTTATTTATTTTATTTATTTATTTATTAGTATTTCTAAATATAAATTGTGCTATAACACCTGTTTGTGTAATTGATTATTAATACTTCCCTAGATTATAGAAATTTAGTCTGAATGTTGTAAATATTTGTTTTGTAGTGTATCTTTTTTGTTAGGTCGTATATTATTAAAAGTTTGACTGTACAAATTTAAATATCATTGTTCAAGAAAATTTAATATTAATAGGTTTATCAGATTTATATAGAATAAAAAAATAATAAAATTATTAACAAAAGTCTCTCAGATCAAAGCAGCGATTAGAATTTTTCATTCTCTGCTTTTGTGTTATCTCCCATTTTTGATAATGGGCCAAATGGTAATCACAGGGATCTCAACTGTTCTGTCCTGTAGACACAGACGCACGGTAAACTCGAAATTAAAACCTCTGCCTCAGCTATCTTGCAGCAGAGGTATTTGGAAGAAATCTAGAGTAGTTATTAGTTAATGGTATATCATGTAAGGGCAGATTCCATTTGTAGCTCTTGTTAGAAAATAAAATGAACACAGTAATTACACTTGTTCTGATTTATTTATATTTCTTCATGTTCTTTTTGTTTAAGTTTTTGCCGAAGTTATTTATTTATGTGTTTCGAATATGAATGACATTCACAAGAAATAGTTACACACAAAAAAAAATATGGTGTTTGTACTTCTTATTTGCTCACTGAAGTTAATTTTGTTTTTCATGTCATAGAAAAAATTCTAAAATTAATGTTCACTGATTGTTTTCGGATAATTTGCCTGTTATTGTTCCAGATAATTGTCTCTGACGTCATAATTATCTCATTATTGTGTCATTTAATGTTCTTTTCGGGACAAGTGACTGAAATTACACTCTTCATCTGGTGTTTGGGTTAAATTAGGCATGTGCCAAGGCTTCAACAAAGGAAACCAATATTCTATTAGTGTATCTCTCCTGTATACACATTTGCATAGCATATTCTGTTAGTGTACGTTGCAGAGCATATTTAATTTGAAATAAAATCTTCGAAAATAGCCCATCTTAAGCAATAATTGACACTCGCCGGGGAAACGACTAATCTTCAGAATTGAGGTTTGAATAATTACTCTTCTTTAAGATTTGATGGGCATTTTCAAGGATAGTATTGTGTTAAATTACGACTATTGATGTCTTCCATAGATATATGAAAGGTGATTAACTTAAAATTACATTTAATTTCTTTTTCCTCTGCAGGATATATGTTTTCGTCCTTAAAGCAGCGAATTCTAGGCATGTCCACCAGTGCTACTGGCAAGTCCTATCTATCATTTCATTAAGAACTTGAACTAAACAGGTATATTTTTGCTAGTATACAAACAATATATTTTTTCCGAGGTTAACAAACAGGAAATGAAATAATCTTATATGAAAGTAAATAAATGAATAGATAATAAACAGAACATAGCAAAGAGTGTGACATAAAACAGATAAATGATATTTGCATTCTAGCTTCGAATTATTTCAATGAAGCATTATTATTTTCATTCATCGAAATAATTTAGCAAATAGGAACAGGAGTATAAATGATCAGAGGAGAATGTATTTTACACATGGACGCAAACTCTTTAAATTTACATTCAATATTCTGAATTTAGACGAGAAGCTGATCACTTGGCTACCTCTATCCTGATTTCTTGACACTATTTCCAAGATTGTTCAACTGAAAAGTTTTTCGGGTTCCCCTCTGGTCAAAAAGAAGCAACAAAGTTTAAATCTTACGTTTCCAATAAAACAGTTGCTTGTACATAAAATATACCTGTAGGTTTTCCATTATTTCTGGTACCCTTAATGTCTCTTATTAAACACAAGAGAGAAAATCATGAGCGACCCCATTTACTGGTTCAAACCGAGTAATGAAAAGGCCTCTGTTTTTACTAATGATCATGTTTCAATTCTACAAATAATATCCTTTCTGATAATAGGTAACGCAGGGGAAAACAAATTATTCTAGGGGAAAAATGACACAAAAATCAGAATCTTATGTCTTCAAATGTGTATCACCAGTATGGATAAATATATACAACATGGATGCTTAAATGGTGACACGTAGTTCAGACTACGCAGATCTGTTAAAGCTTTCCACGTAATAAACCAATCCATATCAATTCCCAAAGAAACCCACCCCCATTTGAAACAATAACGACTACGAAAATAGTCTTCCATAATAATATCAGTAATTAATCAATTAAGTAACAAATTAATGAGCAGCAGAATAAATAATACCAAAACTAAATTGTAGTTATTTTCATTAGCTGTTAGGAATATAATCTAACTGAATGTAATACGGAAATAATTTTAAAGTTAGGCGTATTGAGAAAAATATACCACACATAAAAATATCCAAACGAAAAAGGCTAGCTTCAACGAAAAAAAACACCGATTAATTTCTAAGAGGTCAACATTACGACTTACCACCCATTTCAACAATACACCGCAAAAAGTGAGTCTGTCACTAAGCAACATTAAGCAACATTATACCTGATATAGGGCTAAATTTTAGTGTGCTCCACCGTTCAGGCTTCCTTCTTTAAAATTAAGGAAGGAATGAATTAAGCCATTTTCTGTGCACAAAAAAATTAACGTTTACAATTGTTACTAGGCTTAAGAGTTCGGATAAAGTTTTATGGAAAAAGTAATGATGATCTTACAGTTAAGGCTATACGGTACAATTATACGATTTTTTTCCATTAAGAATGTTTCTTTTCCAAATAAGTAAATATCCCCACTTTTATAAATACCAATATCTTTTAAATTGAACATTTTCTAGTAACTTTTGTCAATTATATGGATAAATTAAATGTTACTATTATTTAAATTGAATTACAGCCAGAAAGATTTGCGTTCATAAAGTAAATTTATATTCAGCAATGTTCAAGAAAATTGTTCCGTATTTCCACCATCAATTAAACATCGTTGTTAGGATGCATGTTAATTTTTCTTCGAACTATGTTTATAGAAATGGAAAAAACACCATCTTTTAATAATAAGGTGGTTACAATTTTCTTATGTATAATAAAGCATCGCATCGCTACGTTTAACGACCTTGATAGAAAAAAAAATTACATTTGCATTTGAGGTGCATAACAGATAAGACTTCTCTTTTTATAACAGTTTTGACCGTATAAATGTTCAAAATAAAAAATATTCTCGTGTGAAAGCACTAACAAAGGAAAATGGTAGTCTGTGATATGTTTATGATGTACTCTGGCGTTCGAATAATAAACTATTGAACAGTAACAATGCCGGTGTTTTGTTAGTATTTGCTCCACTTGGATAACTAGACACTATATAAATATTGAAAGAAAAGAATATTCAACAGATAACAGTGGCACTGCAAATGATACGCAGGCAGCATTGCGGAATTAGTTTAACTGATCTTGAACTTTATATAGCCCAAAAAAAAATCTTTTTTTTATTACTATAAAGTATTGATACTGATTCTCATCAGTTCTGTTTTTGAGTCACACATTGGAGTAAAAATGTTTTATTTCGTATGACAGTAGTAGTCCATATTACAAAATCCTGAACTTAACACGCTAATTGCAGCTACCGTTGTGATGCAAAAGCTTAACATTCTACAGCGCCCTACTGCTAACTAATAACGACTGCTAAAATAATGTCAAATTCAAAATCACAGACACCAATTTTGCTGCGTACAAAGCGCTTTCCTATATTAATCTTCATCAAAGTAAGCTACATGATGAACAGTTATACAACGAAAACATACTAAAATGTGTGTTTTTCTCCATTTTTAAGAATGCATGTGAAGAAAATCAGATTTATATGATACCGTGTCACTTACATTTAAATATGCAAAGAGTAATATTTTTTATGATTATTTGTAAATTCATGGAAGAGAGCATGACATGTTGTTTAATTCTTCGGTATTTACACATTTTTTTTTTCGTTGTAATATTTGCATTTAATTTGAAAATGTAAACGTTATCTTTGTTCTAGGTTTTGATAGATACTTTGAAGAAATTTCTTCCTCTCAGACATTTTAGATTTTGTCATTTTAGAAGATACATAGGAAACATTAGTCTTAAAAGAACAAATTGCTTTTATATAATTAATTGCGTATTCTTCTTTTTTGTATGGACTTAATAAAGCACAACTATATGGACGAACAAAATGTTGTAAAAAACACACCTAAGGTCTTTTAGTTCTGTATATTCTTGTCCTTCCAAATGGACTCGTTCCATTTTTTCCCTAGATTTCCAATTACATATGATTATTATGCCCTTTTTAAAAAAAAAGATATCTGGTAGAAGAAATGTATAAATGATTTTTCTGATTTCCTGTCAATATGGTTTTCATATGACTTTAATATTGTTTTTAGCACCAATTCCCTCTACGTACGTATGTTTTAAATGAACATAGGGGCCAATAGAACATAACATATGTGATTAACATTTTTGTTCATCAATAACACACCGACTACCAACACTTACAAATATAATCGAAAACAAAGTTACAATGCTCCGAGGCACCTCATAATGTCATAATTGTCAATGTGGGTAAATTATCCAAACATTTAGTATAATTTGCCTAATCTTTATTCTCATAGTTTATAAAATTATTACTTTAATTAATTTCTGTTTTTCCCAACTTTTTATTACAGGTGTTATATGGAATCCAACAGGCGTCAAAAGGGACTGAGAAAAAATAGTAAGGTCTTGCCAAAAAATTATAATTAAATTCAATAAATTCTCCAACAATATGTACCTTAAAGAATAACTTACATTGTTTACAATTGCATTTTGAAATACAGATGGGTGCAGACCTAATCTTACAGAAAATTAACTTCAACCAGTCCAAAAGTCTGGTCAGTAAGTCTGCTTTAGCAGTATTTAGCAGACCAGCAAGTAAACTTATTTTGTATAAAATTTTAGGAAACTAGGGAGTTATCTCCGTCTTGCACAGCTCTGTCCTTAGGTGGTTTTTGGCTTTAACTTTTTGGTCATTTTGGCATTATTTCTGCTGTACAACCTTTTCAATATTGTTTTGGTTTTCAATATTTTTAGGCCTTGAGCACAACTGATGAGATATTATTTGTTGAAATGCGCATATTGTGCACTAAATTTGGTATCATGGATTGTTATTACAGCAGAATGTCAGCAAATTCTGGACAGCCTTTTGTTCAGACCTGTCCGAGATCTTAGTCTGCTTTTTATAGCAGACCTGACCTGACAAGCAAGTAAGTCTGCTTTCCATAGCAGACCAGACCAGACCAGACCTAACCAGCATGCAAGTCTGCTTTTTCATAGCTGACTAGACTAGACCAACATATAAGTCTACTTTTCACGGCAGACCAGACTATACGAGATCAACATCTGAAAAATACAAAATTCTGACAAAGAATTTAAAAAACTTCATCAAATATGTTTATTTCTCAACATTTTTTAAAATTGTTTTCTGTTCATCATATTCCTATACATTTTCTTATGGCACGCGAAAGTCACAAGAATGCGAGAAACCGGTACAAGGTAGTATCTAGACGGGATACTAGGTTGCTCGCACGTAATATCCAGTATTTCAAAGAGAAACCTAGTATCTGGCGAAGATATCATATATCCCGAACAAGAAACTTAGTATCTCGACGTGTTTATGAGATTTCGTCATATTGCAATTAACAGAGACAACCCGATTTCTACACTTCCAGAGAATGAACAGGAATGAATATTCAATGTATACCAGCTATAAATCTTGACAGAGGACAATATCGTAAAAGTAACAAAACTCGGGATACCTATTTTCTCGAGAAGACACGAAATATTCTTACTGGTCGAGATACATGACTACAACTATTGGAAATAATTAATTTATATACAAATATAATAAACATAATTTCCTGGTATCGTGAATTGTCCCGTCTAAAAATCAAATTTGCGGTCACCTTGTACATGTCGCAACTGCTTCAAAACTCTAAATCACAAAAATTACATTTACATTATTAGCAGAAACTCATAAAACTGTAATAAACTCTGTGTTTAGGTGTGAAAATTTTAATGAGACTCGGGCCAGAAATACATTCAGGTTATTCATTTAAAAAAAAAAGATCACATTCTGGGTTAAAGTCACATATTTTGTGCTTTTATTCAAGGTCAGTCTGTGTTAAAAGTTAAAATAACTTATTTTCTTGGTCACAGTCACATATTTTGTGTTATGTATGAACGATGTGTGGTAAGAGCTAAAATAAATCACTTTCAAGGTTATGGTCAGTTATTTTGTCCTTTTATTTATGGCCAATCTGTGGTTCAGGCTTAAATACTTCACATTATTGGTAGGCCACATATTTTCTTCTTTTATACCTAACCGGTATGTGGTTAGGGCTAAAATAAGTCACCTTCTTGGTAACGGGCACACATTATGTCCTTTTATACATGACCGATATGTGGTTAGGGCTAAAACAAGTCTTATTCTTGGTTACGGTCACATATTTTGTCCTTTTACATATGACTGGTCTGTTGTCAGGGCTAAAATAAGTCACATTCTGTGTAACGGTCACATATGTTGTCCTTTTATACATGACCGATCTGTGATCAGTGCTAAAATAAGTCATATTCTGAATAACGGTCACATATTTTTTTCCTTTTATATCTGACCGGTCTGTGGTCAGGACTTAAATAAGTCACAGTCTAGGTAACGGTCACATTATATGTGCCAATAGATTTGACCCGTCTGCGGTCAGGTCTAAAATATCTTGATAACGGTCGCATATATTATACTTTTAATAATGAACGGTTTGTGCTCAATTCTGTAATAAGTCACATTCTGGGTAGCGGTCACATATATACGACCAGTCTGTTGTCTGGATTGAAATAAGTCATATCCTGGGTAACTGTCACATAATTCGTCCTTTTTATATATGACCGGTCTGCTATTATGCCTGTTATATTTGGACAATAGTCAGATTCTGAGTAACATTCCCATATTTAGTGTGACCGGTCTGTGGTAAAGACTAAAATAGTCACATTCTGGGCAACGGTCAGCCACATATTTTTCCTTTTATATATGACCAGTCTGCAGTCAGGGATAAGATAATCCGTTTCTGAGATAACGGTCACATATTTTGGCCTTTTATATTTGACAGGTCTGTGATAAGGGCTAAAATAAGTCACATTGTGGGTAACGACCACATATTCGTCCTTTTATATACGACCGGTCTAAAGTATGTCACATTCAGGGTAACGGTTAAATATTTTGTCCTAATCTTTTCTCAGGGCTAAAATAAGTCATATTCTGGATAACGGTCACATATTTATTTCCTTTTTTATCTGACTGTTTTGTAGTCAGGGATAATATAAGTCACAGTCTGGGTAACTGTCACATAATATGTGCTAATATATTTGACCGGTCTGTGGTCAGGGCTGAAATAAGTCACATTCTCGGTAACGGTCACATATATTGTACTTTTATAGATGACCGGTCTGCTATTATGCCTGTTATATTTGGCCGGTCTGTGGTCAGGGCTACAAAAGTCAGATTCTGGGTAACTTTCACATATTAGTGCTATTATATATGACCGGTCTGTGGTAAGGACTAAAATAGTCACATTCTGGGTAACGGTCAATCTCATAATTTGTTCTTTTATATATGACCGGTCTGCAGTCAGGGCTAAAATAATCCGTTATCGGGATAACGGTCACATAATTTGGCCTTTTATATTTGACAGATCTGCGGTCAGAGCTACAATAAGTAACATTGTGGGTAATAGTCACATATTTTTTCTTTTTTTCCAGTCTCCCTGGACTGTGGTATTAGGGCTAAAATAGTCATATTTTGGGAAACGGTCAAATATTTTGTTGTTTTATACATGTATATTTTTTCCGGTCTGCGGTCAGGGCCAAACAAGTCACAATCTTGATAACGGTCATATATATTGAACTTTTATATATGACCGGTGTCTGATCAGGGCTACAATAAGTCACATTCTGGGTTACGGTCACATATCAAAAGTCCTTTTATATACGACCGGTCTGTGGTCTGGATTGCAATATGTCACGTCCTGGGTAACGGACACATAACTTGTCCTTTTATGTTAGCCGTCTCATGTAAAAAGGTACAAAAACTTGTTTTTTTCGAAATTGAGATTTTTAGCCTATGTTACAGAAAATATAATGCTCTTTTTATAGAGTCCCCATTTATAATGATATCATGAAAAATAACGGAAATATTCAAGTTTTGTTAACTGTTCATCTTCATGAAAAATATCTAAATTTCATCCCAACGTCAATAATGAAATTCTGACGTCGTCAAATATTAAAAAACAAATTTTGTCAATTTTCATGTTTTAATTCATGAAGTCATTCTTTGGTTACTGTTTCAGACAAACAAATGATATCCTGATACATTGGCCGAACATTCTGCCAGGGGTGTCTTGAACAAGTTTTTCCTTTCGGCCAAAAATCCAACATCAAGAATAATGGCAGGAAGTGGAAGTTCGGCAATGTTTATATGCCTTAACCTGCATTTTAATGAATCCATTTTGACTTCCTCATCATTTTTTTTTTATTCCACAATGGTCTTTGCTGAACCTGAAGTGCTGATAATTTCTGATGCCTGGCAACTTATGCTTGAAATGAAGGCTTTTCAGGTTCCATGTGCTTCTACCATCATTAATATACTTCAATACGGTAGCGGTAAAATACTGCAACAAAATATTTCAATAAAGGGCTTCGCATATTGCAGCTAATACAACCGCAGCAAGTCGACAAGAGAAACTCTCTTAACTAGGCTATCTCAATGATCTGCTTGTCAAAATACCTATGCAAAATGCGAAATTTGGTCCATTCTACTAGTTTGGACAGTAGAG
>JAOXYJ010635282.1:0-14197 GCA_028566555.1 Lithophaga nigra | reverse complement strand
TTGAAATTTCTTAAAATTAATATATTTTCCTTCATTGGTCAAAGTAAATGACTAAAACAAAATTTAAAGAAAATTAAGCGAGCGAAATTTATTTTAGTGATGGTGTTGGATACCCCCTTAAGATATGAAAAGTAGATCCAGTAGTGCCAGATTTTCCGGCATCAATCTATGATTTGATAATTTTAAATATCGTTTACTAGCTCTACGGATATGCCTATTTGACACACAAACTTTCATATATTTCTAGATTTTCATTCTATTCTTTACATACTTTTACTATACATTAAGATCTTACTGATATTAAACTGCTCTGCTGTCTGTCGAAATATGCAGTTATTCATGTGTGGAAGAATGTTGTTCATCTTTGATGACAATGGTTATTGATAGGGTAATGCACAAAGGAAGATAAAATAATTATTAAATTAATACATATAAGGCCATGTAAAATTAATTATCTGGTTCTCAGATATGGCGCGTTAGTGAAAAATCGGCCACTCGCTCGTATTTATTGACAATCAAAAATGAAGACAAATTTCCCAATGGCTTTGCCAATGGAGACAACTCCTATTCATATATTTTATTGTTATTAATATGTAAGCTAACAGCAATATGCCGTCTGGTATGTTTTAGTTGTATTTTCCATTTAAAAATACTGTCCCTCGCGGATAAAGTGAAAATATAAGGATATACTGATTACATATGACCAAAGGATTTGTAATCGCAGAAATATGATGGAATAATCGATCAACTGAAGTAAACGTGGAAGAAAAGATACTTTACTGAAGGAAAAGGCGAGTCTGATGACTGTTGATCTTGGTCTGAGAAATATTGTCAAAGAGATACGTAAAATGAATACTCGCTCACTCGCATCATTTTAAATATTATAGTATCTGAGAACCAGATAATTAATTGTACAGATAATGGACAAAGGGCGATAACGCAAATTAAGGTAGATTTACAAAAATGTGGTTGATACTGGGCATAGACTGAAAGATGCAAAGCTGAAAATTTGGACCATCCGTGTTTTCATACAGAATTCGTATAAAGTGAGCTTTTTGCATACATTTTATTCAAATTCAAGCTATGTATGCTTAACTGCTTATTACTGAGATGTGGTTTAATGACAAGAATTATCCTATACCGCTATATTCTGATGGATTGTTATACAACCTCAAATTTTTGCGGTCGTATCATGGTATGAGTTTGTCGTCGTCAGCATCAGGGTTGGGATCGGCATCGGCGTCATCCGTTTGTAGAACAGGTTGGTTTATGGAAGATAGCGTTTCTTCTAGTATATCAATCGTTCTCAAATTTTAACACAATGATCTTTAGGATAACATAAAGGTAGCCATTGATGATGGAGATTCTGGCCCCTGCGGTTTCAGGCAAAAAGAAATTGGAATAGGGAAATTATGTTTTTGTTGTTAGCCGATTTTGATCGATTTTTTTTTCATTCAATTCCATAAAAAATGCTGCATTTTTAGTTTGCGACTCACGGTTTCATTTAAAATGTTCTCCATTTCATCTCTAGGCAGATCAGTGAACCTAGTTGCATGTCGCCATTGTTTACATTGCAAAGACGATACAATCACTTTCTAACCTTATCAACGGAAATTTGTTTTGTTACTATACATTTATAACGGATTTAAAATATTATAAGGTATAACGATACAGGTTATTTAACTAACCTCATCAACAATTGCATGTTGCTGATTTGAAATAATTTCTGATATTTGCCGTGAAGTACCGGTTCTCATCGAAGTCATAGTGTTCACTTAGCTTTCACATTTTGGTCTTTTTGGCCATGACATGGTCAATTATGGGTCCGAAACTTTAAGCAATATCATTGCTAGAGTACAAAATAACAGTGATTATATATTGGACAGGACGTTGTGGTGGAGATTACACGGGACTGTCGGGGTGGCTTGCATCTCCAAATTATCCAGCTGAATATCCAAATAATGCAGACTGTAAATACTACATCACTGTACCAGTTGGTTATATCATTATACTTAGTGTATCAGACATCCATATAGAAACAGGCTATGACAATTTATATGTAAGTATTATGATTACAGTTATTGTAATGTTACAAATATACGAACTCCCACAAAAAACACAGAGAATGACGTCATATTCCCGGCAAGTGTAAGCAAGTCATAACGTGGGTAATGAGTAAGTGGAATAGTGCTTATTTTGACCCTTTGTTAAATTGGTGATGTACATTATTAAATCTTTCCGCTTGAAACTGTTAAATGTTCAGTTTAAATTTCAAGCCTTTGTGAGAACTTCAAAATTTGGAATTTAAACTATCAAGAATGGAGAGATATAATATTCAGCTAGAAATAATCTAAAATTTTATTTCTCTAATGCTTTTTTAAAATTGAATATAGGTAAAAAAACAACCGAAATTCGAGTTTTTTCCCTGAATTGAAGGAGTATTTTGCATGACATCATCAGGCAATATGACTCTGAGGACCACATGAGCTATTGTCATCACATGGGGTTCGTCATCGTCCTTCGTTTGTTGTCCATCGTTAGATTTTCATATTTCAATCTTCCCCTGAGAAAACACTTAACCAAAGGAAACCAAACTTAGCAGTAATGTGCTTTCTCTAGAAAGTTGTGTTTTTATTCTTATTAGAAATTCGATATGGTGGCCAAGGCCAATGGTGTGTTTTGATTGGCTAAAACTTAAAAAAGATCTTTCCAGACACTTCATTGTTCATGGAGTTGTTTTAAGGTGCGAATGATCCTTGGCTGGTCGTCCACCAATCTTGCAATTTGTTGCCAATCTGAAATCCAGGATGGCCGTCACCGCGGGACAACGTTTAACACCCGATGGGAAATGCACTTGAGAATCTTCTTGGAAACAACTATGCCAGTTGAAGCTAAACATATCCAAAAATATTCATTGGAATATTCAGCCTTTACCGAAACTATGCTTTTGATTATGATTGGAAACTCAAGATGGCCGCCACCGTGGACTATAGTTTAACATTAGAGCCCATGGGAAATACATTTGAAGATCGCTTCGGAAGCGATCATGACATTTGAACCTAAATATGTCCATAAATGTTCCATGCATGGTCCTTTACCAAAACTGCGTTTTTGATGCCGACCAGATTGCCGCCACTTTGGAACACAGTTTAAACTTGGACCCTATTGGAAATACTTTTGAATATTTTATCTTAGAAATAAGACAGTTGAAACTAAACATGTCCATATTTTTTATTGGAAGATTCCTTAAATTGAACGGGAAATTCACTGAAATATCTTCTTGGAAAGTCTAAGCCAGTTGAAGCTAAATATATCCATAAATGTTCATTGGAAGGTCTTTTATCAGAACTGTTTTTGATGCGTATTCTAATTCCAAGATGGCCACCACTACTGAACACAGTTAAAGATTGGACCCTAAAGGGAAAAACACTGTCTTGCAGATTTTCTTCTTGGAAACCATTACAACAGCTGAAGGGAAACGTATTAATTAATGTTCATTTGAAAAGTCCTTTACAAGAAATATTTTCTTGCCAACCAGCATTCCAAGATAGCCTCCAACATGGAACATAATTGAATATTGCACCCTATGAAAATAGCTTTGAAGATCTTTGAAACAACTATGACAATTGAAGCAACATATATTCATGAATGTTCATCGGAAGGACCTTAACCCGCAATTTGTTTTTGATGATAATCAAACTTATAAAATGACCGCCACCTTGAATCATAGTGTAACATTGGAATCTATGGAAAATGACCTAAAATGACTCCTGGAAATGACAAACAGCTTAAAGCTAATCATGCCCAGAAATATTAATTTGAGGGTCCTTTATCCAAACTGTGTTTTTGTGGCATATTGAAATTACCGCAAAACCCCTTTATAACGAATTCTGCGGGACAAAGGGTAAAGACGTAAAGAGGTTTTACTTTATTTTCTTTCACATCATAGATATATTTGCATCAACATACGGATTACCGGAATACACGAACAGAAAGTAATAGAATACAAGATAAATCACACTGAGCTTGTCCCTACAGAAAAGCTTTATCCTTTTGTTAACTAGAGATATCACTTTTGATCTGATTTTGGTGTATTCCGTGGAATTTGTTGGTTCAAGACATTTCAGAAGTGTACCTAGTTTTAATGTTGCTTTCAAGACATAAAGAGTCCCAAAATAATGGAATTCTGAATAGTTTTTTCTAATAAAGTGGTTATAGAATATCAAGGTGCACTTGTTTTGTAAGTCTTTGTGATAAAAATTTACTTACTGCAGGTTAATTATTTTCAGTAGGAGTCTATTGTGGTACTGTAAATCATGAAAAATCTCTTCTCATTTCTATAACTGTACAAAGACCTTCTGGATTTGGAATAAGAATTTTCACAAAGTATGTCTTTATCTTCATCATAGTGTATATGCTGACCAGTATGGAAATGCATTTTTTATCCCTAATAATAAAGTAACTATGTCCTTGGCAAATCTGTAACTGGTTACAGGTTTATCATTGGTGCAGTTGAATTTTACACTGAATGTATGACCAATGGTTGAGCAAATCTACAAAACCTGTCATTCCAAGAATATATCATGGTACGATTGCCGATAAAGGCCATGCGAGAAAAAATTATCTTGTTCCCTACAGAACATATTTTGTTCTCACAAGAAAGGTATCTTGATCCCACATCATGTTATCTTGTTTCCACAAGAAAGATATATACCTCATTTCCACAACATATTGGTCTAATAAATGTTAAATAAATTCTCTAAAAGCATTCTTCATTTATTTTAAATTTCAATTTTCTTAAAACATTCGGTTCCTTCCAAGCTTTATTAATTAGAATATTTATATGTCTTGCCATCTTATAGTCAGAGCCAAATATAACACCAAGATGTCTATGCCTATCAGATGGTTTTTATACACCTTGACTGTTCTGGTGTGAAAACTTTTCAAAGTATAAACTTTATAATATAAAGAGTTAATAATAAATCAATTGATGAGTCTCAGGAGAAAGTAAAAGACTTTGTAAGAACTGATTTTAATAACATTCAGTTCAAACTGCTATAAATAGAATGACAAATATATCATGCAGATTTGTTTACGGTACTTTTACT
Source organism: Lithophaga nigra (assembly GCA_028566555.1). Classification (NCBI taxonomy): domain Eukaryota; kingdom Metazoa; phylum Mollusca; class Bivalvia; order Mytilida; family Mytilidae; genus Lithophaga; species Lithophaga nigra. The sequence goes on along the minus strand of JAOXYJ010635282.1, from coordinate 9,089 downwards.
AGGACACAAGTATGCAGAAGAAAAAAGACAAAATAAAAGTGACCAAAGAAAGTACAACACTATAAATCGTATCTAATGATGATAAAGTTTACTTATCTTCAGAGGCATATTCATATTACAAGACTTTGTTAGTAATGACATCGGAATATTGTCTTGTCGTTCTCAGATTTGCATTCCGTAATTATAGATTTCTTTTCTAATTACAACATGGGATACATCACAACTATCTTTGTTATGGAACTTTACAAATCATAAACATCTCAAATTGATGGTGTAATTTACGTACATATATTTGTATCTTGTCGGAACAAGATAATATGTTGTGGGAGCAAGAGAATACGTTGTGCGAACAGAATATAATCTTGAGGAAACAAATTTTTTTTCTCGCATTGCCTTACTCTGCCGCCATGCTACAGTGCTTTTTAAGTGGAGACTGGAAACGTTTCCCATTGAAATATAATGAAGAAAATTACAAACTTTTTATTCTTATAAATGATACAGCATTTACATGTAATTTAAAGAGAAAGAAGAGAATATAGTTGTAATGGTGTCAGAATACTTTTTAAAGTACGGAAATAATAATTGATTGGGAATCAAAAATCCATTATTTATAGACATGCTAGTTAGTCTTTACTAGCCAAAAAATCTGTCGCCATACAGTTGAAAAGTTAGAAGTGGCAGTAAGTCCTGTTCAGGATCATTCCTCTGTAACATATTCCAGATTTATGATGGCAACAGTGCATCTTATCCACAATTACTGCATTTAAGTGGAACCATATCTAGTACTCGAACAGCGACATCAACAACAAACCAGATGATGGCTCACTTTACTTCAGACACATCAGTTACGTACACAGGCTTCCAGGCTCGTTATATAGCAGAATTTCAAGGTATGAGTGATCAAAATGTATTTCACAGGCATTTTATATTTACTGCCTGTAAAAATGTTGATAATAGAAAATTCAGAAGTTTGAAGTCATTCATGAACCTAAAATGTAAATGAATTAAAATGCAAACAATATTTTTAAAGAAATACACAAAAGAACTTATTTGTGCCAAAAGAATCATGACATAACTAACCTTTAACAAATATCAGATATCATTTTCACAGGTAATTTTCCTTTGAAAAATGACCACAATTTTGACCAAAGCTAAAAGATGAAATTTCAGGTTCAATAACATTTTAGGTAAACCAAATAGGATTATTACTAGCATGGATTTTCCTTGACACTAATGTTTTCTAAACATTTCCCCGGATTGTTCTGAAATCCTGTTAGGACTTTCTGCAGAAACAGATATATTGTTATAATTTTCCTATATCAGGTCTATTTTACAGAAATTAGCTGTAGTTTATATCCCTTCATTTATAAAGCAGGTACAAAAAAGAGGATTTTCTTATTTCTTGGTTTATGTGATGCATTTGAAGCTACTTGTCAGAAGTTGGTAAGTTTTCATGTGAACATAGATGAAAAATTGCCAAAAGCGACGAAGCAGTATTAAATTTTATAATAAGAATAAAAACTAAGAAACAAAACAGAACGAAATCAGGGGCACTGCAAAACAGAGCATTCAACCAATAATTTTTAAATTGAATTAAAAGTGTAAATTATCTCTTATGCTATATTATTACCTTGACCTTTGACCTCGTGCCTTGAAAATATACTTATAATGACCAAGCATCGTACCAAGTTTCAACATTATCGGATGCAAGACTTACGCTCTATTATGACTAAAATATTTGTTAGGGACACAAAGATCATCCTGTTACTATATCTCCTCCTGGATTAGATTATGATGGAACAAAAATATCAACACCTTAGGAAAGAATTACCAGAGTGCATCTTTTTGACTGTGACAACATTATTGGTTCACATTTAACATTATATTTTATCAAAACATATGACTTATGAAAAAAAGACGGCTATAATTTTCCTATAGTAGATTTCCCTTTCTTGAGCAGCAATATACAAGCTGCCCCTGCGTATGGTGTGTCTGTGTCAGAAATGAAACGATACGCTAGAGCCTGTTCATGCCACAGTGCCTTTTTGAACAATGACAGGAAAGTTGTTTAAGCAGGGATTTGAGACACCATATTACAGTCGGATCTCCGTAAATCTTACGGCTATCACCACGAGCTGGTGGAACACTTCAAAATGTCTATGTCCCAGATAAGTGATGATATCTTTTCGTCATAGATAAAGCAATCGAGTCCTACAGTCAAGAATTTGACTATTGACAGATTTGACTGTTACTGGACGTAACATGAAATCGAATGACGGGTTATGCTAGCATAGCAGGAGATACTTACCCTGTCGACACACCTGGTCTCGTTCTTTTAGAGAGTTCGTGTAATTTTCCGTTATGTTTGTGTTTCCTATTGACAGATCAATCTTGAAGTATTGCTGAGGTTTTTCTAAGGCTATTTGAAGCAGCAGTGCCCCTGTGAGATTGAAGTAACGACTAGATTAATAGATTTTTTAATAAGAATATATTGATAATCGATCGAGGATATCATCTACAAGTGTGAAAAAAATATATATTTTCCCAAGTGGAACAGTTAAACAAGAGTAAAAGATGGAGAATTTCTCACACAAGTTGAAGAGATCCCAATATTCATTTTTTTTCGAATATAAAAACCTACTTTTTTGCTTACTTATACAGTAGTGGTTTCAATTGTGATGTTGGCCATTTACCCAAATGTCACTTATACAGTAGTGGTTTCAATTATGATGTTGGCCATTTACCCAAATGTCATTGTTTTACTGTCCCATGTAAGACACAAGACCCTGTCTTTATAGAAATCTTATATTGTAATGCAACATTTACAGCAGAATTTTAGACTTTTAAGCAGCCTTTTATAGTCTTGTTTTGCAGTATATTTCTTTCAGATTATCGTCTTGATCAGGCAAAATGTGCGAGTGAAGTAGAGAATGCTGTGTGGTTTTATTTATATTTTATATTTCATATGATGGTTGGAAATTTGTTGGAGTGTATATCTTCATAAGCAGGAGCAATTAAGTTTATTCTTCAATGGCGAATTGTAGTAGCAGTATGACGGGTGCCAGAAATGAACGTTTTATACTTACGGTAGCACGTATATGAAATCTTTCGTGACAACACAAACCATTAAAGTTCACTTAAATGTATGATGTTTACGCAGTGATATTCGACTTCAGATATTTGTTCTTCTTATTCAAAGATTGACATATTAAATAAATAAAAGATAGCAATTGTCATAAAAAATTTATTTCATATTTGACTCGAAGTATTCAAAAATGCATAACGAATTGGGATCTAATGCTGTATCCAAGACTTAGCCATTCTATTTATTTTCTGACAAGGTACATACGTATGTTTGTTGTCTATATATGTCAGCAAAAATTTAGTTTATACAATGTATTGTTTTCTTTCAGAATGTTTGGTAGACTATATAAAATGTAGCACGAATGATACAACAGTTCAGTGTGTGTCAGTGTATAAACTTTGTGACAATGTTTTGGACTGTGACAATGGATTTGATGAACAGTATTGTGAAAACTGTAAGTAATTACTAAAGCAATTTATATCATCATATCCATTTTTTATGAGTGCAAACATATTTTATTAATTACTTTGGTAATACAGAATACACAGTTTACATAAATACATATATTTACTAATTAATCACATGAAATTCAGAATCAAGAGTATACTCATATGTTAATTTCCTTTCCCACAGAACTATACAACAGAATAATAATATATGTTATTAACATTTCTCAAGTTAAGTGATTGAATGGTGCTTTTGCGCCCCCTTTTCAGCACTTTTACAGTTTTATTGTGGCGTCCAGTTTTTAACGTGGGAGTAAACTGGAGTACTAGGTGAAAACCTCCGACTTTTGACAGGAAAACTGGCAATCCTTGTCAACTGAGGTTAGATCAAATACCTGGTCATTAGCTAGGGTCGAATCAGAACGCCATCGTTGACATGCTGGTGATCAATAGTAGATGTTACAACTACTTAGACCACTCTGCCACTGAGGGCCTCTAATTGGCGTGTAAAATGAATGGCGAGAAACGTGTTTTAGTGCATAAGAAAAGTGAACCGTTTACTACTCATAATAAAAAATTGCATCGTTATGAACAACATTCTGTTATTCTATTTTGATTGAACGACAATTAATACATTTTATTTGAAAATTGATTGATTTGCAATCGAGGGTTAACAGTCTGTCAGGTTGTTTTACATCATAATTTACCACGATATAATAAATATCATTTAATAAATAAACTGGATTTGATTGTATCAAAACTTTAATGAATTGCTTAAATGTCGCACGAATGTCTGGCTTTTATTATTTAATGTTTAGTGAACTGCAGTTAGATCTGATACAACCCGGTCCAACATTAAAACACATTCTCTGACATTTAGACTAGATCTAGTAATTGTGTCAACAGTGTTGTCTCTGATCATTCTCCCCCTTTACAGCTTCATTTTGCACACGAGGTTAATTTAGGCACAGTTGACCTTACCCAGAATTTGGCTAACCTCTTTATGCCCGTTTTTAATTTTGTTCTCCCGATGTTTTGATATTTTCTGGCTTTCCAACCTTTTGACCATGAGTGTACCTGATGAAGGTTAATTTAGGAGAGCGCGTCGTACGCAGTGAAATTGGTATTTACGATTTTGAATTAGAGAAGTGCTTTAGTTCAGAAATGTCATTCATTTTATCAAATGAAATCAATGAATTTGTAAACTTGCTGAGGAGTGTACTATATATGCTTGTGAACATAATTTACTAAACTGTACAAACACACTTACTGAGATGACCTAATTTAGGTATTTCACTGTTGCGGTTGTGGAATTGGTTTGTATGTGGATATCATATGATGTAAGTGATGACATCTAAATGAATATATTGTAGAGTGAGACTTTTTTTACAGGATTTTTATGCCACAGCAAAATTTTGGGGGAAAATTATCCAGGATCATATATAATTATAAAGTATAATCTAGGATAGCTTGTTGTTGGCTTTTAATTAACCGTGATTTAAATTGCACCCGGAAAAGTATTTAGTAGTGAATTTTTATCCAGATAATATATTTATTGTAACATTTAATCCAGATCGTATTTGATATTAAAATCTCACACCGATATTATTGTATAATGTTATCTGGGATAGAATGTAAAAATAATTTACCCTTTGGTTACTTCTCTTACTTCAAGTAAACAAGAATATTATTATTCACACTTCTTCATCCATTATGCTTTTGACAATAGACTGTAAGATTTCTAGTATGCTCTTATATTATGCGGGTTTCGTATTAGAGGAAGGCAGTGGTTAATCATCCGGAGCGCCTGAGTGCACCCCATGTTTTTGGTGGGGTCTGTGTTGCTCATTCCTCGTTTTCAGTTTTTCTTGTTGTGACTTGTGTTTGATTGTCTGTCTTAATCCGGATTTTGCTTGCGTCCCTTTATTGTCGATTTTGATTGATCCTTCTGTTTTCTTACCTTCTATTACAAAGGATAACATCTACTCACATGTCAATTTATTTTTGGCATAGGAAAGTACTTAATACTCAGCAGTGTAAAATTGTTCTCTATGATATTTAGATATCGAAAGGAATATTTCTTCGGATCACTTTATTTCATTTTGTTAAAACGTTTCAGAATTCTCTACAATTCTCATGATAGTCATATTTTTAGAATGAATTATATTCACCTAAATATATCTGTAGAGATAGAAACAATTTGATGCTAAAGCAGCGTAAAATTTTAACCTGAAATTTTTTAATAGAAGTGGTAATTACTTTAATATGAATCCTAGAAAAGTATATCATGTTTAAAATTTTCCAAATGGAACTATTTTGTATGGAAAGAGTTATGGCTTATATTTAATGTCATCATAGATCAATATACAGAATTGGATTTTTTTGCTATATTCATTGAAATTAAAGTGTGAAAAATAAATTTGCTAACATTAGTAAACACTCTTTACGTATACTTATAAATGCTACAACTTACTCTTATTTTCAGGAATAATTTGCACGTAGATTGTTTTATGTGCATACTTGACACGACTTTCAATAAGAAAGCCAATGTGAAATTATACTGATATGCTCTTTCAGCTTTCAATCTATTACTTTAAATAAACAAACGTTTTTAGATACATTTGTCAACGTAACCACCACTACACCATCACCAACAACAATACAGCCTTCTGACATTGGTAAGTATTTTTCTATTTAAAACAATCACAAGATTACTTCAAAATATCTGGACTTGTTCTTGAATTAGGATATAGCTGTATTGCATTTTAATATTTGCCGTCGTTAACTATTATGATGGTTGTAAATTGAGTTTAATGGCAATGTATCATCGGATCCAGTAAACGGATATTTGCGACCATCAATTTACATATTGATGTCGGAAAATATTAAAGTATAATCATATTGGCTCTTTTGTAATGCAGTTTTCAAAAACTTTGATTAAACTATTAATCTCTAGCTCACTTGGCTGAACGCCATGTGAGCATTTGTCATTACTTTGCGTCCGTCGTTTGTAGTCGTTAACATTTCATATTTTAATCTTCTCATCTGACACTACTTGGTTAATTCCAACCAAACTTTGCAAGAATGATGTACGGAAAGCCCTTTATAAAATTCTCTATTTCCTGACTGGCCGCCAGAGGCAATTCTTGATTCTGATTTGCCGATTTTCAGAGATCTTCGTCTCCCATACTACAAGGCCAAATGTTTTGAAACTTTATAGGAATGATACACGTGTGGTTTTCTACAAGGATTCCTCATTTCATGCTGATCGAACATCTAACATCGCGGCTATGACGGCACATTGTTTTATATTGAATTGTATTGAATTTTACCTGTTAACCTTCTCCTCTAACATTGCTGGGCCAAAGCCAACCAAACGTTGTATGAATAATGTATGCAAGGTCCACTACAAAGTTTCCTCATTTCGTGCTGATTGGTCAATTAACATGACCGATAGATGCAATTCTTGTTTCCGAATAGCCGATTTTCAGAAATCTCCTGACACTACAAGGCGAACGGTTTTGAAAATGTATAGGAATGATGAATGGATTGTCCTCTACAAAGATTCCTCATTTTGTACTGATCGGGCAGTAATGGTGGCACATAAGTTTATATTGAATTGCATAGGAAATTACATATAAGTCTTCTTCTCTGACACCGCTGAGCCGGATCCAACCGAACTGTATTACATGATATATTGAAGGTCTTCTACAAGGTTTCCTCATTTTGTGCTGATTGATCGAATAATATGGCATATGAGGGCACATGGTTTTACTTTAAACTGTATAAGAAATTATTTTTAATTGATTCTGAAGCAAAAATTGACACAAAACTGTAGATTAATGAATTTGAATTGTTTAATAATGAGTAATAAGTAAATACTGTATGCAGTGAAATTTTCCTTTTCAGTATTTACTATGTAGATGATCTAATATTGGTCAGGTGAGCGACACAGGCTCAGGTGAGCCTCTAGTTTCATGTAACCAGAAGTACCATACAAATGTATGCACCTGTGTTATTATCCAAACATCGTAGAATTCATGTCTTTAATAGATATGCAGTAGAGGTTATCACTTGTTGTTATCTAACTACATGACAGAAAAGTTTCAGTATATACATGTACATGTTGATAAATTCTTCTCCAAAATTAAACAGTTGGTACGTATAAATATTCAAATTTATGTATCGTTTTTGATTAATTTACCCAAAATACAATTAAAAGCCGTTTTTTCCATTTCATCTATCAATGTTATCTCAAACGATATCTCACGTATGAATGAAACCTTAGAGACAGACTTTGTGTGACCACAAGATCTAATAGACCGTTTGTACATTTGTGATTTAGCTAAATTTTGTTACAGTTAACTTTTATGCATTTGCATATAATCATATCTGTGTGAGGTAACCAGTTCCTGGTGCATGAAAGAGCAAGGGCAAAAACGTAAAATTTGTGTATTATCTGACTGTAACCTGTGCAATATTGTAACAGTGTAACTACTTATTATTTTTGCATCTATGATACCATGCAAATGTTTACAGTTTTGAACATGTTAACAAGTTTACTTATGAGTACAAAGATTATATGCTCTTCCAAAGATTTGCCCGGTTACAAAGAAAATAACTCTTAAACTAACACCAACAAATGTGAAAAATGTCTTCTGTGGATTCATTATTGGTGGTATACTAATTTTTGTGGGTTTCTGGGACAAGTAAACCACGAAATTAAGTATTCGACGAAAAACACATCTTCGATTACTTTGTGAAGAGAAAACAATAAAACCATGAAATTAAGTACCGTCAAAAATACCTTTTTTCTACAACAAAGAAAATTGGTTCCCATTTGCAAATTTGTGGTATTTAGCTAGATTTCGTTAAACATGTAGTTTACCTAATTTTATGGTACTTAATAATAACTGTGCAAGGTAATCGGTTCTTGTCTCATGAAAGAGAAAAGACAAAATCGTAATTGCTAATAATTTTTGCATTTGTGATAAATTTATAATGAAATTACAAATTTGAAAATAGGTACCACTTATGAGTACACAGATTATTTGCTCTGACCGTTGCGTTTCTCTTCCATGAGCTAGGAACTGGTTCGTCCAGCTTTAAAGAAAGTAACTCTTAAAGATTTAATTAGCTACCTCCAAATTTATCTTAGCAGACGACCGTTTGATTATAATGAATTGGAAAACTTCTATCCAATCCCTCCTTTTGTCTTTATTGCAAATAAAATATGTCTAAAATAAACAATTTGATTTTCGGGAGAGACGGGGCCTTGAAAGAATTTTGTGGATCAAATTATTTATTTTCAACTGTTTAGCCGTTAAATTATTATTTTTGACGAAGCCGAAGAAAAAATATTAATTTTCGTATTAGTCAGGATCTGAGTGCGGATGGAGGGAAATTGAGGCCAATATATTCTTTGTTGTCTTCCCTGCGACGATCAAATTATATATTTTCATCAACACCAGGATCAGAATATTTATTTACAAAATCGTTTAAGCCCAAAGAAAATCTAATGCAGATGTACACATCCAGATAAGTTGATAAAAGTTTAG
>JAOXYJ010633072.1:0-14198 GCA_028566555.1 Lithophaga nigra | reverse complement strand
TTTGAAAATAACAAGCTTTTCAAGAGACTGTAATGAAATGGTAGTACTTAAACAAAGAAACCAATAAAGCAGAAAAATTTCATGGGTCCATTCGCTACTTTCTGAGTAATAAGCCATTTAAAATTTGGAGGAAAACAAATTCTCAAAAGTTTTCATGCATTTAACATTGACAATAATTTCTAGAACAAACTATGAAAAAATAACAAGAACTTCATAAGACTTTCAAAAAAGAACCTTTTAACTTTATGAAATAAGAATATAAAAAGAAAAGTGGGGGTTGCTGGGCAAAATTTTTAAGGCATCTAAATGGATAAAACCAGAGGATCCCGAAAATCTGACCAGAAATCAAAAACATAGCAGCGAACATCCTTAAAAGAGATGTTTCTGTCATTTTGTGGTTAAGTAATTAAAGGATACACTGTTGGGTCAAGAGTTTAACCAATTAAATGACCAAGAATGCCTGAGAACATTTTTCATACTACTGTAAAATTTTTACAGTCATATTATGGTATGGCACAGTCGGCAGCATTTGTAGACACTTTAGTTTTTGTTGAATAACTTTTGTTATACTGTAGAGATCATTATGAAATTTTAACCTTCCCTGGGATAAAAGAAAGCTTCCTAGAGAATAAGAAATACGGGGCACACCTGGTTCAAAATAATCCTGCATCACTTTGTGGAGATCATTTTATTACCTCTGCGGTTACGGCATACCGTATGGCGGGTAATTTTCGCGGGGTGCTAATTTTCGCGTATTTTAGCGCTCCTATGAAAATCGCGAAAATAAATTCCGCCAAATATTCTTTTTACTAATGCTTTTAACGTAGTTGACTTCGTATCCGCCAAAATATAAACCGCCAAATTTTTTCGTATACTTTTTCTGCACCATTTCGCCAAAATTTACACCCGCCAAAATAACCCGCCATACAGTATGTCCAGCATTATGTTGACAATATTGGTTGACGATGTGAAATCTAAAAAGTAATTCACACAGTTAAATACTGAAACTTATACCTAGTGATGTAATAAACATAGAAAATACCATTCTACCATGTCAAGGTAATTAGTAGACTCTCATCAATCCTTCATAAAAAATATGGGGCGGATGTGTGGATTTTACTTTATATAGAATTTTTTAAGCTTCAAACTCTTCAAATTGTAATTTGATGACTGAACTATCACCTTAATGCATATTTGTAAATATATTTAATGTTCAGAATTTCTGAATTCATAGCCATATCAGTTGTAGAGCATTGGTTTTTGTAAATGGATTTTTTTTTTGTCTGTGTAAAAAAGGACCTTAATCTTTGAAATGGACATTATAAGTTTTCTGAATTTGATATTCTAGCCCCTAATTTTTATTGTTAGTTTTTAGGGACCAGAAGAGATGAGAATCTACAAATTAACTTGATGTGGCCTTATATTGGTGGAAAAATATAATAATCTTTTATATTCAAATTTAACAGTTTCCTTTCAGCTTATTCCACAAGTTACCCATTACAAATATAAAGCTGCAAGAAGACATATAAAACTGATTGGAATTGGGGAACCAATATCTAGAGGCAAACAGTGCAGAGAGAAGTTTGATGTCAACCAGTTAGAACATTTTATTGATTTTATAACCTCCGGGCACATTATCAAAGATCAACCCTTTGGAGAGAGGACATTGAAACTAAATGATGGGGAAATAATTAAAATACCTAGTGTCATTCGCAGTCTTGCACCTAAGGCAATAATCTCACAATATAGAACAGTGTGTGAAGAAGAAAATGTAAAACAATTAGGTGAGACATAACCTATAAATTAACCATGATTTTATTTGTTTTTTGTAAAAAAAAAAAAGAATTACGCACATCCAAATAATGTCAATGAACATATAAATTTCCAGTCTGTTGTTTCAAATAGTCCAAGGTTTATCAATTGAATTATCTTCCTTTTTTTAGCTCACCTGGCCCAAAAAGGCCATGTAAGCTTTTCTCATCACTTTGTATCTGTTGTCCGTCTGTCCACAATTAGGTGTCCATGACCTACATATATAAAATTATTTTTCAGGTTCAAGTACATTGTACAAAATTTTAGATGAGTGTCCAGCATTGGTGAGACGCAGTGTTGAAGGCCTGGATAATTTTGTGATGGAAGGCTGCAGGGCTTTCCAAGATCTTGAATCTATTGTAGAAAAACTTGATTTGACCAATCAAGAGGCAAAGTCTGCAAAAGAGAATCTGCAAAGTGCAAAGAGATATCTTAAATCAGGACTTAAGGTTTGTTTTAAAACTTCTAGTTTTTGTCTAGGCCAAAAGGAGAATTAAATTTATATACTGTAAATTTAGAAATTATTGCGATGTTTTTATTACTGCGAATATTGCAACAGAATGCGAAATCGCAATAATAAGAACTCACATTTAACATTCTTGCAGTTGTGTTCTGTTGTGGGTTTTCTAAAATCGCAATATAATTAAACTCGCATTATCGCTGGCTTAGCAAGATTCGCAATAATAAATGCACGCAATAATTTCTGAATTTACAGTATACTCAACTTTCGGTTGTATCTGTTGGTCAGGAAAAAAATAGGGAAATCAAGCAACATGTTTTTTTTTTTTAAATTCAGCCAATAACTTAAAAAAAAGTAAAGAAAAATTGATGTTACTTTATAATTTTTGAAAATGATATCCCAAAAAGTACAGACTGCAAATACGTAATGAAGAAATGGTACTAAAAGACAGGTTTAGTTGTGGAACAGCAAAAATAACGGACTCTTTATAAAAATAAATGGTGTTTTTAATGCAATTATGCAAACTATTTTTATTATAGATTATTAATGAATTGGAATGATAACAAATGATCTAGCAAATATGTATATCATTTGATTTAAAGCAAGTTATGAATTTTTCAAAAATAGTATCTTTATGGTTTACAATCTTTTTCAGGCACATGCAACCAGAGACTCAAAAATTGCTGATCACTGCCTGTCATTTGCTCTGTCTCAAAATTCATCACCAGATTTCTCAACCAAATGTCAGCATGAACATGATATCTCTTGTAATGATTGTAAAAACATCAGTGAAATTTTGAACATGATAGAGGAAAAAGCACAGATCAAGGAATGGGAAAATAAAGAAGCACTAATGTACACTGTAAGAAAATTTTCAAATTTAATTAGATGTGATCTTTTGTCATACCTATCTTCTGATTTTGGAGTGTATGATTTTCTGTGTCTTGCATCTTGGGGAGGGGGGAGGGGGTGAGGGGTGAAAGTCAAAGCGGTACTTGGTTTTGCGAGTAATGTCATGTCCTCGGATGGACGTGATATCTTTGCCTTAGGTTTTGAAATCAACCTATCTCATCTTTTCTCTTGGGATAGATACTGTCTGGAAGATTCACAATTCATCTATACAGTTGTTATCACACTTCATTCTTTGTAACATGTCAACATGAGCAGTACTGATTATATTTAAAACTTAGCTTTGAGTCTTCCCCGGAATACGTGTGTCGCCTGCATGTCGACAACAGAACATTGTAGATAAAAATGGTTCTAGTATTTGCTTGACACAAAAAATGTTTTTGACATAGTAATATGTTTGACACAATAATTTGTTTGACACTGTAATGTGTTTGACACAGTAACTAAGAGGAAACAAACTAAAACAAATCATTCCCTCAAGTAGTTGCAGAGAAAAGTGTTACGAAAAATTTTATATAAACACTGATATGTGAACAAGCAGTTGCATAGAAAAAAGTTACTAAAATTTTGTATATGAATACTGTATGTGAAAAATTCAAAGTCTCGGTAAACAGGAAGTTGATATCGGAGAAACCTGAAAAGAGGAGACACGGTAATACTTATCATTTCTAAGCTATTTACCAAATATCTAATCATTCCCTCCAGCAGTTGCAGAGAAAAGTGTTAAAAAAAAGTGTGACGCGGACGACGACGCAAGACGACTAAAGTGATCCCTATATGTCGCCCCACACTTCGTGTGCAGGCGACACGATAAAAAATTGTGTTCTTGTAAGGAAGTAATGGTCCTCGATATGCAATTTTTTGCTTGTTTTCATTACCTTTTGAAAAGTACAAGTATAAGAGATGAATAATAAAAAAAAAAGGAGCAAAAATTACCTACCTACAAAATTTAATTCAAATTTTGAAATTTATGGAATGTCTTATATTACATTGATTTTAAAACTTCCTTTTATTTTATTTTTCAGGGAATTATAGCATGCTTTATTAAGAGGTATTGGTTTGCTTTTTTACAGGTTGAAGAGTCAATTTCAGCAATAAAGAAATGGAAGTCGCACATTATTAGATCCAGAAATCAAGAAGAGGCCAGGTCTGCTATTGTAGAAGAAATGACAAATGCAGATGTAGTTGTCACGTCAGATTGGGCTATGAAGTTTTTACCTCGAAAGTATAGGGAAGGTCTGTTGGTTATGATTTTGTTTTGATTTTCAAGTTTACTGTCCCTAAGGACTCAAAAAATTTGAATTATAGTATAAACGGTATTAAACAGTTGACACAAATTAATAAATAAAATATATTAGACACACAAAACATGATTGCTGCCAAATTTCATTAAAGTCTGTTGAGAAATTTTACAAAGATTTTGAAAGAAAAGTAACAGACACCTAACATCAATGGCACAATATGATAACTAATGGTCAGGTGAACTAAAGCCGTAATAGAAAATGCAGAACAAGATGAAAGAAAAAGTTAACATGTAAATGATTACTTTACATCAGATTATTTTCGCGTCTGCTTTTTTTCATGGTTTTGGTGAAAAGTGCATAAGTATTATTATTGCTGAGTTAAAGATTCGCGATTCGTTGTCATTGCGGTGACAGCCCGATAGTCCGAAGGGTCTATAGTCCGAAGGGTCGATAGTCCGAAGGGTCAATAGTCCGAAGGGTCGATAGTCCGAAGGGTCAATAGTCCGAAGGGTCAATAGTCCGAAGGGTCGATAGTCCGAAGGGCCAATAGTCCGAAGGGTCGATAGTCCGAAGGGCCAATAGTCCGATTTCAGCAATATTTTCACAGTCATTTCGTTCCACATGTTGCCCCAAACACGAGAAATTTTCTGTACGATCGGGATGAATACTTCAAGATCTTTTGAGTACGTATTTTCTGTCCACTCGTAACACTATGTGCGATAATGTCTAACGAAAGTCATGCGGAAGGGACAAAAGAAATTGCATGGCAAGTGTTAAAATAACATGCACTTCAAGAACCCTTCAAAGTGTTCGATAAGAAAAAGCCTACCATGTTTTTCATTTGTTTTTAGTTTTAAGAGTTATGTCTGTGTCGTTTTAGTCTTGTCTTCATTGTTCTCCGGAGTTTGTCAGTACCTTTCTATTTTCCCTTTCCCCTGAATATCCCCTTGGCATTTCTTTCAAAACGATCGAGGTTAGAACAATAGATTATTACTTGGTATGCAATCCAATAGTTCATCGCCTCACCAGGTAATGGACGAATCCCCAGAATATAGATTTTTGTAAAAGTGGTCTTTTTGAACGTATATAAAACTTAAATCATATATAAACCTTTTTTTATTAAAATACAATGCAACACTCAAAATCAACATATACTTATATAAAATTACAATAGCATAGACGTGTCCTTTGATAACGGGGTCCTCTGTCGTTTTCGCTGTTCTAAATGTTGTATTACTGGACAGAGCTTGCAGTGAATTCTCAAAAATTAATTTCATTTGTAAAAAGTTGGCTATCTTAAATCAGTGATTTTTTTGCTACGGAGAAATAAGTACTCCTCCACCCGGGCTAACGCGTTATGGCGAATTCGGGGATTATCGTAGACACGGTAGTAAACCAGTTGAAAACGAGTGGCTTACATGTATGTACAATTAAAAAGATTGGTTTTATTGAAAGTATGATCGTTTATTTCAGGAAAGCACCATCTTTTTGAATTTACATACAAATGTTCTTTCGACAACAAACATAACAAGGGAAATAATTTTACAAAACATGAGAAAAAGTAATACCCATCAATGTATTCTGAATTTTCCTCAAAATATTGCTTTTTACACAAATAAACGACTATCTTTGATAAAAAAACAACATATTACTGTTTCCTTCTTTAACAGTCTAAGAACAAAATCTATTACGGTTGAAGTCCAGATTTGTTCGATCAAGCCTACTTACCGTTTGTGCAGTTTGGGACGATGATAAGATATGTTGCTGTTGCCTTAAACACGATCGTTATCGTTAACAAATACATTTCAAGTTATTTTCACTTAAATTCACATTGTCTAAATAGTGTACTATATGAAATGATAGTTTTAAAATGTTTTTTCATGTTGTCTTTACCTGGAAACAAAGTAACATCCCACAGATTACACTAATGAAATAAACACTAAATATAATTTCACTAAGTACACCGTGTACACAGTGAAAAAATCCATTGCGACTATCGAAAGTCTTTAAGATTGCCGTACTGCAAACCATCTTGTTCAAATATGAGGGAATGTTATTTAGGGAACGACCATTTATCTAAAATGGGATGTGATCTTGTTTTTTCTGTTTTCAAAGGAGTATGTGCGGTAAGGGCCTTATTTGGCCCCCAATTTTGGCAGAAAAACAAAGTTGCATATTACGACTATTATTTCTAACACTAATCCAAATAATTTTTTCATGATTCTAACTTAAAAATGGTTTTTTGGGGCTTCAAAGTGTTCCAATTTGAGAAACTTTAGTATAATTACTTAAAAACAGCAAAATTACAGGACGTTTTTGGGTCTAGAAACTAAGAGCGCAAAGGGATTTTTTTTCTTTTGTATTTTATTTGTCTTTATAAAACACATAATATATGCAAAAAGCAGGGTAATAGAGGTTTGCGCTCTATAAAATCCATACCAAAATAAAGCTTAAAATCTACATTTTTCGAGCTTTTGTATGTAAAGGCTCGATTTGACCATGATCGTGCAAAATTTCAATATTTTGGATGCCTGCTGATAAATCATTACTGTGTTTTCAATTGATTTTAAAAACTTTGATTTTGGGGGCCAAATAAGGCCCTTACCGCAAATACTCCTTTAACGATTAAAAAAGAGTGAACAAAACAATTTCTGGCCTCATAGGTGTTTCAATAGCATATGCTAAAAACTCTCATGTTATTTTTGCTGAAACATCTCATTTGATTCTATTTTCATTATGAGTGCGTTTCAAAATAATTCAATACTGTTATCATGTGATCGTAAAAGCCCAAGTGTCTTAGTCTGTCGGACATTCGGACTATTCGACGACCCTTCGGACCATCGACCCTTCGGACTATTGGCCCTTCGGACTATTGACCATTCGGACTATTGGCCCTTCGGACTATCGACCCTTCGGACTATTGACCCTTCGGACTATCGGCCCTTCGGACTATAGAACTGTAACCGTCATTGCGTATTAAGTTTTAACAGCAGTAAAATTTACGCGTAGGGAAAATTTTGAGATAAAACATCGACCGCGAACATAGCGAAATTTAGACACTTGCGAAAATTACCCGATATATATATGGTATTATAAATACATGCTTTAAAACTCAGTTGCATTTATAAAAATATGCCTACTTTTATTTTCTTTTAGGTCAAGTCGACTGGTTTGCCAAGAGGGGCATAAATTGGCACATAGCTGTATCATTACTTAAAACTGGTCAATCTTCATTTACAACTTTGACACATGTGCATATATTCGAAAGCCCTACGCCACAAGATGCACATGTCACAGCAGAAATACTGATAGACGTTGCAAAAGATGTTATGAGACGGAGGAAAGATGTGAAACATCTCCATTTTTTTTCAGACAATGCTGGTTGCTACAAAAGCTCCTACAGCATTCTTCGTCTTCAACAAGAACTAGTAGGCAATATCATATCGTACAACTTTTGTGAAGCACAAGATGGAAAAGGTAATAACCAGGGCAACAAAATGTTTCTGTCGACTTTAAGTAGTCACTTTGTATGAACACTCAACTGAAAAGTCTGGTTTTTAGCTCACATGACCTAAAAGGTGACTAGATTGGTCCCTTTCAGAATTGTATCATTTGACCCAACATGCCACACAAAATGCCTCAGCTGAACTTAGTTTAACATAGGACCTTATGGAAACTTTAATGAAAAAATCATCTCATCTAGAACTACTGGCACAAGTGGAACAAAATTTTGGTGGAATGGCTACTAGATTGGTGGTCTCTTTCTGAATTGTATCCAATGACCCCACTCGCAAGTTCGTGCAAAATAATATTTTTCTCTGGAAAATATTTACCAATATTAACGCAATAACCCTATAATATTATATATGTATGGTTGATGACCTTGTGGTCATATTTTGAATTTTTAAAATCTTGCCATGGCATGATTCAAATATGCTTTTGATGTCTATCTTGGATGTTGAATTTTCTGGTGATACTATGGATTCATTTATTTTCAAAGATACCAATTTTCGTGGTTCAGCTAAAATCATAGTTTCGAGGATATTGAAATTTGTGGTTTTGCAATTTTCTAGTAATAATGTAATGTAGGATACTTGAATACGTGATTTGACAGCACCCATGAAAACCACGAAAATTAGTATCCAACGAAATATAATGAATCCACAGTATTCATTTTCGTGGTCAATTATTGCAACATTATCCCATTTTTTTCTTAGCAATAGCAAAACTGTTTTAATAAAATTTAATCCTAATATCAAAGTTTAAATTTCATCTTTTTTCTATTATATTTTGTAGGGCCATGCGACAGGCGTGCTTCACATATCAAGTCCATAATAAGACGTTTTCTAAATGAAGGCAATGATGTAACCACGGCAAAAGAGATGAAACAGGTATTTTTGTAATGTAATAAAAATGTAGCAAAATTGCTCTTACTGTTTAAAAGAAAGAATATGGAATATATGCCAGAAAGACACAATCCACATCTTGCATAAGATTGGACCAAAAAATCCAAATTTAACTGCGTGTAAGACGCCTTTCTGGATTAACCTTCATCAGACACGCTAGGGGCCAAAAGTATGGAAAGCCAGTCAACACTTTTAGAATTTCAAATTTTTTGGTTTTCTTTTCATTCATTCTATACCTGAAGGTGACATTATATATTTTAAGCTTCACTTCCCTGGAATGTACATATATTCAAAGGAGAATTATTATGTGAATATATCATTTAATTCCCTACTTTTCTGGATTATGCAACTTATACCGTAAGCATTCGTTTAAGACTTTTAACTCACCTGGCCCAAAGGGCTAGGTGAGCTTTTGTCATTACTTTGCGTCCGTCGTCTGTGTCATTGTCATTGTCTCCGTCTGTAAACTTTTTTCATTTCATCTTCTCCTCTGAAACCACTGAACAGAGTTTAACCAAATTTGGCAGAAATGTTAAGCAGATTTATACCAAACTGGGCAGAAATGTTAAGCAGGTGGTCCCTTACCAGATTTATGATTTTCATACAAATCAGAAATTCAAAATAGCTGCCAGCACCAAATTTAGTTCAACATTGAACCCTATGAGAATTGCACATTTTCATTTTCTTCTCTGAAACCACTGAACCACTGAACTCATTTTAACCAAACTTTACACAAATGTAAAGAAGATGGTCCTTTTCCAAATTTGTGTTTTTAGTGCTGATTGAAAATCAAAATGGCTGCCATGAAGAAACTTAGTTAACATAGAACCCTATGGGAATTTCACATTTTCATCTAAACATACATTCATCAGGTGAGCAATTACAGGCTCGTAGGAGCCTCTGATATTCATGTAGAAATGAATCCTAAAAAAATTTGTATGTGACTTTCTGGTCGTTTGTATTTAGGTTTACATATGTTCATATTTCCTATTTATAGGCTATAGACAGAGAGAAAAAAAATGACATTAATGTGAAAGTTGCCACAACAGTGAACATCTTGGACACTTCTTCAAAGAAAAGTGTCACTTCTTCAAAGAAAACTTCAAAGAAAAGTGTAATCACAGACAACATCACAGGCATTTCGAATATGCACAACTTTCACTATTGTGAGGGGGGACTTAAGATGTGGAAAGCCTTTTCAATTGGCGATGGTATGTGTAAAATATTTGGCAGTAAGATTACAAATTCATGTCTGAATTTAAAAAAAAAAAATTTACAGTCGCACTAAGATGGTCAATGAAAACTGTTCGAGCCAGAGTGGTGTTTGAGTTAACAGGTTTGATTCACATACACATATAATAGAAGGGACAGTTAACAAAGGTTCGATATATCCATGGTGTTTTAGTCATCAAAGTTTAACTATATTTTTTTTTCTAATAAGTATCAGATCCTTAGCAAGGATCCATTAATATTTGGATTGTGGACAGATAAATTGGACTATGAGGCAGAATTCTGAATTCTTCTGCCAACCTTCAAACATTCTTTGATAGTCTTCAAGCATGTGTTTAATAACATTTTTGTATGACTTTGACAAGGTTTATTTGATATTTCTTTCCTTGACCTCAGTTTCATGGTCAAGTGACTTTGTTAAATTTTTGACATTTAGGTCTTTTTTTGGCAATATTTTAATCTAATCTCACAATATGCGATCCATAACAACATTTGTATGGGAACATTTCACATGACATGAACCTTGACCTCAAACTTATGATCCATAGAATTTATTGAATTTTAAATTCAATTCAATTTAAAAAAAAAAAAAAACTTCTTCAAATAGGTTCCCTATATTTGGTTTATAGCAAAATCTACATAAGTATGTGTCCATCTGACATCTGTCATGTAACCTTGACCTCAGTTTCATGGTTCTATGACTTTGTCTTTTAGTTTGCATTTAAAGCAATTGAAGCTATCTGACTCGCAATATTTTGCAAATTACAAGATTTATGTTGTTAAACTCTTGTATACCATTTGTGATGTAACCATGGCTTCAATTTCTTGGTTCAATGATTTCAATAAAATCTGACATTTTAGTAACTATTACATAAAGGCATTCAATGTGTGGCATGTAGCAAAATTAATATTGGTTTATGTGACTGCTTTATTTGTGCTCTTTTAATTAATTAATTTTATATATAGCATCTATAACACTTATAACATTTAGTAATTTTAATTTGTCCTTGGACACCTTTTAGGGTCCACACTTGTACCATAAATTAATTGGAATAGTTTAAAAAAAACATCATGACATTGTTTTTTCCTTTCAGGTAAGTTAAAAATGTAGCTGTATTTTATATATTTATAAAATTATATCACAGTTTTATACATTCTTTCTAGGAAAAGAATTGAAATGGAGTGATATTGAATTACCCTCACAGACAATCGAGATCAAAACAGTTGCAAATTGGAATACAGAAGAAATTCAATTCATGGAACAAGGTATAGCAAAGCTGAGGCTCATTTAATAATTGAATGCATTTTTTTGTAGTTTTATTGGCCTGTAAAAGTGTTGACCGAAGTACATTTTGAATGAAGCGCGCATCTGCGTGTCAGAGGGAGTTGATATTTGGTAAATAGTTAAGACATGATAACTTCTATGTATCATCCTATTCAAGGTTCACAGATGTAAACTTCCTGTTTACCTAAATTTGTATTTTTCACTTATTCATATGCATGTGATACATATGTCTTTCAGGGAGGACTCATATCTAAGTTTTTTATAAGCTTAATGTATGCCTTGTGCTACAGCATTTTTACAATTTTTGAGATTTCTTGAGACCCTTCATTTTCTCTTACTCATTTGAAAATATACCGGTAAACATGTATGCAGTTTTTAAGGTTTATAATTGACTTCAATTTGCATGTTTTGCAAAACATGTTTTTCCATATATATTATGTTTTTTTTTTTAAATCATTTTTTTCACAAATGTGTTATTTTTACCTGTAGCAAAGTGACAATGTTTTTGCATTACAATTTTTTTAATGATACTAATATAAATCAATGTATGACAGAGCAAAATATTTCAAAAATTTATAGGCAATTTTAAGACTTGCAGTTGTATGATTATACTGCTTTAAGAGCTGATTCAAACGTAAACAGCCATCTATTTTTAAATACATGTATTCAATAATGTAAACCAGTTGCCTTAGTTAAACTTAAATGCTTTGCTGACTGCACTCTTTTTGCAGAAAACGAATGTATACATCATTATTATATTGCTCCAATAAACAGCTATACATGTAAACCTTGCTTTGATCATCATTGACTGGCATGCCTGAGTGTGTGTGTTTTTGCACCCTGTCACCAATTAAATATGTTACATTAACTCTTAACGGTTTGACCGCTCGCCAGCTTTGAATGCATCCCGATAAGGGTTTTTTTTTACCAATGTCAAGCCTCACCTTACATCAAAATTACAATATTTATTTATTTTATTTAATGTTACATATGTATTGTTCAAAAATGACGTATGGTCAGATCATACGTTTTCGTGTGTCATAGGAATATTCGTTCTGTACATGCATTTTCAACGTAAAGTGTGACGTCACAATGAATCCATACTAGCACGAAAACCCATAATACGAGGATAATTAAAGCAGTAAAACATGAGCTGGCGAGCGTTCAAAAGCTTTTAATTTGCCAGCAAATTGCTAGCTATTTGGAAGCTTTTGTTTAACTTTTCGCAAGGTCGGTATTGCATTTACAACAATTGATCTTTCAACTCATTTTCATGGGAACTGTTGTCATTTCCATGTCACAGGAACGCAGTTGCAGTGAAAATTATTTTTATAATTATGGTCATAAACAAAATTAAAATTATTGAAATGTTGTTGTTAACCCCTCTAACAAGGGGTGGAAGGGATTTTCTGAGGGGTACCAGATGTATTTTCTGAGGGGGTGAAATTTGAACGGAAAAAATTCTTAGGGGGTCAAAATTGGTGTACATCATCCACCCCCCCCTGTTCAGATATTAAATGGAATGGTCCAATATATGCTCCTTCTACATTCATGGTTGGGCATAAAAATGCTGGATATGATCTTAATTGCTTGTTGCTTGAAATCCACATATTTAATAGTTATATGCCCTCCTGCTGTAGACAGCAGCATTTTTGAAAACTGCACAAAGTAAAGAACTATTGCTCATAGTTTCATTAGAATCACTGCCAATTACAGACATTTTGAAAGGTAAATAACAATTACTGATGAGATTTAATGAGTTAAAAGCCAATTTACACTGCACTTCAAAATACCTCCCATAATTTAAACATAAACTTAATTACCCTCCACAGATAGAATTCAGAACTGATCTAGTTTCATTCCATTGACAAAAAATATATTCAATGAATGTGATTTTGTGTAATCAACATTTTTTCAATCCTGAATGACATTTGATCGACAATTAAACAAGAAATGAGCTATCTGTAATTTGAATACAGTTCATAATATCCGAGGACGAACCATTTTTTCTTGATTTTTTTTACAAAATTACTATTATGAAATTCTAGTTATGTAATAATGAGATGCTAGGAACAACAAGATACCAAATCAATGACATATTTTCTACTATCTGTAAGATAAACTCTGCCATCTGCTGTAAATGGTATATATATATTTTATTGCAGTAGCTAAATATGACACCATCAAGTCCTTCTATTCAGATAAATTTCAAAAACTGCAACCTGTTATAAGATTTTGTATAAACTTCAAAAGGCTCTTCTAATATAGCAAAATAAATTGTATTTATCTGACTGTAATGATACAATTATGATCAATATGTGTGCATTGGGTTGCCACATGAACAGATCTTTACTGCCCACATGTGTGAGGAAACAAAATGTTAAAACAAATTAATAAACTATCAGTAACATTTCTTCATATATGTAAACTTGAACCATATATGGAAGAGGATGGATGCTGTTGTTGTTAAGAAATAGACAAACCAGTAATAACAACATAATTTTGGCTGAGTACACTCCAGTCTGTCAAGCACTTTTTGGTTAAAAAAATATCAGGAAATCAGGAGGGGTTTTGGGGAGAAAATCAGGATTTTGTAACCCATATATGGACAAAATTAGCAGTATAAATGGTGTAAAATGGCTGCCATCCACTGCTCTAAGTGAGACTTAATCTTTATTATAAAATGAATAGTTTTCATTAATGTTTTCTTACAATATAATTCGTTTTCAGGGAAATATAATCTCAGAGTATCATAATATATAATTCACATTAATATAGAATTAAGTATGAAACAGTAGGGTCCATCACCATAGCTTTTATTTTTTTATTATTTTTTGACTTTTGATGTTTTT
>JAOXYJ010631963.1:0-14199 GCA_028566555.1 Lithophaga nigra | reverse complement strand
ATACTCCATATGCAGGTGCTGCTGGAATGTTGCTACACATAAATGGAAAGTTCACAATGGGAAAGTCGAAATCATCTACAAACATACAGATGACAACATTAATGATGATAAAGAAATAGCCTTAGATAACAATTATTGGAATCAGTGACAGACGGTATATATATAATAGAAATCGAATCAACTATCGCTAAAGCACAGAATCGTCATTTCATAGGATTAAAACGTAGAACTAGGTACTGTTTTTAGAACAAAACCTCACAGGGTATGCTTTCCTTTGTAATAGTCAAAATAAGTTTCTTTTTCAAGGAGCTCTATATAACATGGCAACACATTGTCTCATATCCAAGACAAGTATGTTATAGTTCGAGCTGATAAGACCCCTAACAATTTAATATTCATTTGCAAGCAACATCACTTTGACTGCATGATTAAGGAATTTGGTATAGACCATACACGAGAAAACCCGACATATACACATTATAAAGAAAGATCCTGGAAAATCAAACCTCAGTCTTGTCCTCTTTTAACATCTATTAATGATGATAAAGTTGATCTGCCAAATTAAACAAATGTCCTTTCAAACAACGTTATCATGCTGGGTCAGCTCATTCCAAATCTTTTGCACTTTTCTTGCAACTAGTTCTATTTTTGCTGTGTTTGTGTTAAATAATAGTTTATTCATATAAAAATCATATAAAAAACCAATCTCAGTATAATACGATCTTACAACTTTTTCGCAATTTGATACAGGAATACATTATCAAAAGAAATCGAGGTCAATGGTTTGAAATAAATCTATAAATAATAGTTCTATAAATATATCCATATATTTTCTGATACTACATTGATACGTTCAATATAACCATTCGCATCGTTTACCATTGAATCAAACATCATTCTCCATTGCACCATAACTCATTTACCATTGAAGCAAATTGAACCATATACCATTCCCCATTACTTTACGACGAACGTTTGCCATATTATACTACAGCATAAATAAGGCATACATGTAGGGCGCAAAACAGTTGGCAAAAATTCTGAAGAAGAATCGCAGAAATCGAAGAGAAAATTTACTTTTTTGGCTCATGTACGAAGCGGTTCATATTCTTTTATTTCATATTAAAATATTGTTTCTTCCTGTAATGACAAATATTAGCTGACAAAAATATTTATTATTTCATGGTCATTTAATGTCCGATGCATTATCACGCAGTCGGAAAAAAAACATCTGTCAGTTTACCATTTTTTTATTTGCTATAACTTGTGCAGAGGTTATGACACATAAACGCCACTATAACTATATTTGTTAGAACAAACTGTTTCTTTTTATGAAAATAATCGAAGGTACATGTTGATGTACACTGTGGTTTTGATTTAATCGTAAATTTTCTTCCTAAAGATATAAATCTGTTCAATATTTAATTTTGTAATATTAAATATTACTTTCAAACAGTGAAATTAAATGTTGAGGAGAATATCATAATTAAGCTTAAACAATTAAAGTTTATATCTTTATTAAGAAAATTCATGAATAAATTTGCATTTGTGACAGTTATCAGGGATGCGCATTAATAAATAAACGCATTAATTCTAAAATTTACATTAGTTTTGGGTATTTGCGGTGAAGTTTACATTTTGTAAATTTGTGTAAATAAAAATGTTAGTTTTCACACGCTACACAGATACAGTTGTAAGATGTCGCATAGGTAAATAAGTTAATATTAAATATTCATTTAATCAGTTTATTAATACTTGTTCCTTTAACTTCAAAATTTTAGTTACAGATACAAATTGGAGCTTCATTCCCCATACACCATTACCCATACACGCACGCAAGTGAAGCACAGCATTTGCCATTGAATCAAACATGCATATACAAGAATCCACACACGTTATTTTTGTAACGTTGAACATATCAGTCGCTGTTAAAAGCTTTCAATTTTGAATATTTAACGATCTCGAGTGGAAATTCAATAATAACATGCCAAAAATACATGATTCTATATTTTTATTCAATGGGTATATATGTGTAACAATAAATCGGATGATTGGTAAATATTAAATAATATGTATGAGATCTGGAACTTCTAGGGTTGCATACTAGTAATACGAAACTGAAGGTTTAGAATATAATTCGTTGAAATCGAATCAATTTTATTTATACAACGTCTTTGTACGATACAATATTTAAGGGTTAAAAACTATTAGTTAACATATGGGGTTGCGGTTACAAAATACAGAAAAGTACTTTTTATTCATTCGAACATTCAAGGATGTGACAGAAGGGTTTGGCCTATGAAAAAAATAGAGTTGGTCAACAATCTCTTTCGAAAATGATGAGTTCTGAGTTATCTTTGCTGAAAATAAAGTCTCTCGACAAAACGGATACAGAATATCTTAACTTTTCACTTGGACTTACTTTTTTTAAACACACAATACATCTCATTTTCAGCAGTCAAATCCATGTTAATAACTATATCTTTAGATAGTGAATTATTTTTTGAACGGACATATTATAAAAAATCTGATTGATTTCATAGCTTTGATAATAAGAAAAAGAAGAAGAATCTCAGAGATCGAAGGAAAAATTAACTTTTTGGGTTCATGTACGAAGCGGTTCATATTCTATTTTTTTTTTTTTTTTTTTTTTTTTTTTTTGGATTAAAATATTTGTTCCGTTCTGTTGTAATGACTTAAGCAAATCAGTGATAAGTAAAATTTTTATGTTATCGGTAGAAATGTGTCCCTCTGCCAACCGACATCAAACCTAAACAAAAAGCAACTCCAATATCTTAGATTGTTCATTGGTTATTTCACTTGTGATTTTTTCATTGCCTACAAAATTAAATATGGGTGTCTCTAGTTGATTCTTATCCACAATTACGGCAAAGTTTGATAACCTATTCCACTTAGCTGATACAGAAAATGGCTGACAGTTTATAGTATGTGTTGAAATTCCTCTGAAAGCAACCGTTTTGAACAGATTTTAAATGGAACAGATAAAATCTAAGTAGGATGGAATGGCAATGTTCATATGTTACTGTACATAAATAAAATGAAGGAAGCGACACCTCTCTAATTATCTGCAGGTATATACATAACAACATTATAATAAATGGAGGCAGTGACAGACGTTACATATAATAGATGTCGAGTTCTTTAGCACCAAGGTGAACGATCGCTAAAGCACAAACAACGTTATTTTGTAGGATGAAAACAGAGGTAGGTAATGTCCGTAGATCAAAACCTCGCAGAGCATGGTATCCTTTGAACTGTCAATTAATACTAGTCAAAATAAATTGAAGAACATACTAATATTTCGGGAAAATTTACTCAGTTTGATTAATCAGTTCCAACGAAATGTCCTGAGTACAATTAATAATAATTGATTCAGGTAAACTGCAACCAATGTTCCTATTTACAAGAACACTGTCAAAACGATACACGAATAAGGTATATGATGCATGAACACTGTTCACTCGGTGCAAGGACACGATCACATGGTACACGCTCCGAATACAGCTCACGGTACACGCTGCAGGTAATGAATGTCCTGTTGTGTTGTCGAATTGTGTCTGCTCTCAAGCAGTAAAAGTTCAGTGCAATTTGAAGATTTTATAATTCAAAAAAAAAATCATAATGTAAAAGATATCATTTTTCTGTATAAAACATGGACATATATGGTATGAAAGTCTTATTAGCTAAAGTTTACATTATCAAAGTGTGTATAAATCTATGTATGAATAAGTAATATAGTTTATTGGTTAGAATATTTGTGCTTTTCACAATTAGCACTGACAAATGATGGCTTGCGAAATGTAACTTTACACGTCATTCCAACATAAAATTACCTGCAAAATGAACTGATATCAACACGAACGTTGACAGTCAGTGGGCTTGGTTATAGAAATATAAGAGAAATCAATTTGTTCTTCGATAAAGGAACGTGTCTCAAAATGTGTGCGAGTAGATCAAAGCCAACCTTAATGTACGTCATAATGCGTCTTTTTGAGTAACCAATGGTGGACTCAGATTACGAGTACCCTGTTCAAATATTATTGTATAAAGATATTTACGTTAGTTGAATAATCACCTCAACAGACGCTAGACTAACAAATTCCCTCATTTAAGTCCGTTTCTTTTGTTTTATGATTTATTTAATTTTCATAGTTTGCAATATCCATACTTTACATGTCCTGAAATTACTATAACATACGACAAAACTTCTTGCGTGTTCAATATTTCGGTATGCGAATAGCGCAAAAAATATCTTTTCATAAATAAAATAAAAAATAAATAAATAGAATTGGAAAATAAAAACCATCGTTTTAGCGACATTAAAACGATTTAAGACTAAATAGTTTCTTAAAGAAGATAAATTGATATTTTAAATAAAGTAATTTTCAGACAATAGAAAATCTTAATTCCCGTCGATAAATTCATATCGCTCCTTTATCTGTGTTTTTTTTTTCATGTAATCAGGGGTTAAATAAATTTCGGTGAATATCGAATCCCTACTGCGATGAAGAAAAGTAAGAAAAAAGAATAAAAACCCCTGTCCATATCTTATTTTTCCCATTCAGTTTACATCACAAACAAGAATTGCCAATGGCTTCCATGTTAATTGACTAATAAGCATGAAATGAGGAAACATTATAGATTACCTTTTATACATTATCCATGCAATTTTGGTTGGAATTGACCAGCAATTTCAGAGGAGAAGATCAAAATGTGCAATGTTAACGACGAAGGACGTCGGACATCAAATGATGACAATAGCTCACATGGCTTTCAGCTAGGTGAGCTAAACAAATGATTTATTTTGGCTACATAAAACAGTTTTGATATTGTAAATGAAATCTATACCACTGAGAAACAAATTAAAACAAAGTCTATATACTACCAAATCTTATTTTATGCCATCATCGAACTAATTATTGAATTTTCTTTAATGGCATGCGGCTTATGTTGCTTTTGACACTACAAAGATGCATGTACAAAATTAATCTTCAATATGCTTTCTGTAATCTGATTGGTTCGAAGATCGGTGTTTCTTTGGGGGATTTCAGTCTTTATTCAGTAAAACTAATCAACCTTACCTCGTTGAAAAGCTATTGAAAGTTGCATAAAGGCAATCAACAATAGTTTAACAATCAAAAGACAATTTTTGGTTCTTTAAGTTAAAAAATGACTGTAGCACCAGAATAAAATCAGTTCCTGGTCATCCATTGAAAAATTTTCGGAGAATTCATCACTTAATACAAGTTCAGAAAACTCTCCAAGACTATTACACAGTGAGTTTCTCAAAAACGGCAGTAAAAAAACGTAGGAACAGCCGTTTCCTGCTATATTTATTTCCACCATTTTCATCAAAGGATTTTAATACTTATATCCATGTTTTTCAGATATACACGTATAAAGTAAATTTTCGTTGATTAATTTGCTAATTCTATATCATTTGTGTGTGTTTTTATGCTTGCAAAATCAGCGTTCAGTATTTGGCTATTTGGCTTAACATGAATTAATTACGCTTAAACGAGATCATTTTGCAGTATTTCAATTTCCGTTGAAATTAAAACCCTTTTCGGACAAAAAATTACTGCACGTAATTCAGCTGCTTGAATTTAATGGTATTTATCTGTTGCAAAACAATCTTAACATGATTTAAATTGGAGTAATTGACTGCAGTCGTTTTTGTTTAAATTTTTTGATGTCTTGCAGAGAAAGAGGATTTCCGACTACACGTCCAGGAGAATCAGGCAAGACCATTATCATCAGAGAATCAAACACCAACAGAAACGAGGAGTTAAAGACAGACATAACAAGGACAATATACGAACTCCATAAATACCGGGTGTGGAAGGGTAAGCTGAAAGGAAATACCAAGAATATGATACCTGAACTTTCATTCAAATCTAATTATCAGTGTTATGCAAAACAGTTTATCATTTACAGTAAATAATACCTTACGGCATTATCCTGCTATTAAATATTGAATATGTTGAATATTCCGTAGACACACTTCGGCACATAAAGTAGTTTTCTTGAAAAAAAAAAGATGACTGCCGTTTCAAAATAGAATTACACAAGAATAACAAATTTTAATAAAATGATACAATGTATCATGATATAACATTCATTCTCCAATGTAGATGTGTCCTACCATGATTGATGCTACTATTTCAATTACAGCTGTGTTACTTCCTTTATTGGCATGTTTAGATTTTGTTGATTGTCATTCGTGTTTTTCCAAGAGTCCTTGGAATTTAAATCTATAAAGTTCCTTGATTGATTACATACATACTACAACAAATTGAAATGTAAAGGTCGTGGCCGAGTTATAACCCTAATTTTGTGAAAAATAACACATGGTACGACGAAATACGATCTTTTCAATTAGAGAGCTCAGTGATCAGATCTGTTGGTAATTTTCAGTAGGTGTATAATTTTGAGTCGAAGACAAAATGATTTATGTTCTACATCATGCCAAGAAAAAGAAAATACACAATAAAAGGCTGAGAATCTTTTGTCAAAGCAGATTTGAAATAATATGCAAGCAAAAAATTTCCGAATCCCTTTGAAGGTAATCTCAGTATAGTTTATTATGATTAAGCAAGACAGTCGATGTTATGAAATGTATCAAGAATAACCATAATTCATTGTGTTAATATGTTCGTTACATTGGCATGTATTAATGATATAGATCAGACATGTACTGTGTGATCAAAAGAGTCGTTTTAAAGATTTTCTGATGGAAAACAATTGTTCTTGCTTATTCTTATTTTCTATGTTGAATTTCACTTTTCAAACACTTGGTGAAATGCGAAAAGGATGTCTCAAAACCTTTTTTCGTAACGTGCTCTCATAATCTTAATAATACTGCAAAATTAAAGAATAATCTTCACATAAAATCTACCATAAATAGTAAATGTTAAAATTGTCTTTAAAGTTTCTCACTGTTATTTAAAACATATGAATTCCTTGAAACATCTGGTATTCGGTATTTTCGAAAAGTTTTGATAGATTCTGTTGTAGTTTCGAGCATTCAAATGGCAGTGTGATTTTAGAAAAGGTAAAGATAAGTAGTCTTCTATGTACAGAATGCACTTTGTTTCGATGTCATCGAAACTGACCGGAATTATTGTATCACATGACTGTATAATCTGTATGTTGTACAGCTAAGGGAGAAAAAGCCCCGTTTCCATCAAGCCTAAATGTGTCGACCGTAAACACACAATATAAGAGATATGACCATATACTTTATACAATAGATACATGTAGATACAGCTGTGGATATACGATGATACATGTACATGTATATACAATAATAGACATATACATGTTTGTGTAATGATAAATTTGTTACAAAATCAGCAGTAAATATAGAATCACATAAATGCTATAATCCGGCGAAACATTCAGAATGTAAACAAAAAAACATCAGATCTTGATTATTAAAAAGAAATGAAAAAAGGAAAAAGTAATAGAACTTGGCTATCTTTTTGATAACAAGAACACTCTCGATTTATATCAAAGAAGTCTTCTAAATGTATTCAGGATATAACTTCGGACAATTAGTTGGTAAATGCACTCTGTATCCTATCAAAACAGCATGTTCTACACAGGTTGCAAATCAACTGTTTCATTAAAACATTTTTTTTTCTTTTGAAATAATCGCTGAAATTCTTTTTTTTTTTTTCTTTTTTTTTTGCAGCTGAAGATAATGGAGACATTAACTAAGTGCACTTACACGGTTGTTGTGTATGAATGAACTGTGTAGGATGAATTCTTTGCTGCATTTTAGCAATTATTTACTTGGAAAATATGGTTAAAAAACTGAACAACTTCTTAACAATATTTGCTGTCTATATTTTTTGTTTAGAACAGGAACACATAAATAATTATATCCGTTACTAAGGAAACGAATTATACAGACACTAGTATTTAAGGATAGAACTATTGATAACAAATGTACTTCGCAGCCAGTGCTTTTTTAACTTTGAAGGAGTTACCTGTTGTGCTTATTGAAAAAAAATAATTTTAGGGTGAAAAATACGTGCTAACTGACATGTTACTATGCAATCATTTAAGGTCACTTAGTGCTTCTTACTATTAATATAGTCTCCTTAATTTGCGCAAATGATTTCCTATCCACAGAGAGCAGTAGTAAGGGATCCATAGTTGAACTTTTCCCGATCTGAATGGAAGGTTATAATAATAATGAATACCTACAGTGGACATAATCTAATTATCACCGATGATCGTTTTATAGTATTAAGGTTATCCACCTTTTTCTTTCTTTATTCCATCAAAAACCAGTAATTTCAATTGATTACATGAAGCCGTGAATTCTCTGTAACTTTAAAAAATCAAATATACTCAAACGGTTTTAATTACAACTGCCAAAGTGGAATCAATTTTCTGTAATTACATGTAGTAAATATGTAGTACTACATGTAGGTAACTTTATTGATTAGATTATAAATGTCTAAATGCTGGCAGCAAAATATCAATGACTGATTTTAAACAGTCATATCCAGGACAGAATGAGACAACACTTATATGAACAAAACAGATAAAAAACGAACAAACAAAACCACATCGGACAACACTAAGACCCAAATGAAACATGATTAAAAACAGGTGCATCAATGGGTACCGATTTTCCTGCTATCCATGTAGAACCCGGCGTGCAGTCCTACTTCTCAATGCCTGTATACACGTTACAATTACTAAATATAGACAACAATGGAACAATGAAACCGGAAACCTGCATGTAGGGAAACACAGTGGATCAAACAATTTGTGATGGAACCATAAAATTGTCGAAACAATAATGATTCCAATTTAAGCAGTTCATAACTTTCGATGAGTCTAGACAAAAACACCTACTATCAACAATAGGTGAAAGTACAATAAAATGTTCCAAGCAATCTTGGCTCCAGCTGAAACAGTTAATAACTTGATTGAGTAGTTTCTAGGCAAAAACAACCTATTAAGAAAATTCCAACACCTAGAACATCGTTTCAACTATCAGACAAACAATGCAAACCACATGTGCAAGAGAAGTCAGAATCTTAGTACCGAAAAACTACATCTTTACCATTGAAAACTACAAAAGCATTACATTTGTCTTAGATTTGTAAATATAAAGTTCTCCTATATCCATTATTAGGAGTAAGTGTACGTTGAAGCTGATTTGTTTATATCTAGTGTCCCGTGCCAGTAATTTTGTATTCACTTGGATAACCAGGGTCTAAATAGCAGCTTAAACCTTAATGACAAACACACATCATCTATATCTCAAGAGAAATTAAATGACTGGACTAACCTTACGGAATTTACAAACGCCATGGATTAACTAAACTCCATTGGATTGAAGTAACTGGGCAAGTAAAGACGTGCAATCCGTGCCATGTGGATTGCCAATAATTTGCTGAAAAAGCCGTGTGTCGAACTGAACAAATATATTTTGTCGATTACTTAGTCCAGCGTGTCAATTATTTCTGTTATTGTGTACTAAATTTTAGAATCAGACTTGTTTTCCTATCGACAGGTTTTCTACCAAAAATTATACATGTGCATGTATATTATATGTATCATCTTCCTTAAAGCATCATTAATTTAATATTCCACCAATCAATTTATTCAAAACGAATAGCAAGATAAAATAGAAAGAGAAGATTACCAAGATTCACTCAGTTATCTATCCAGAGGACACAAGACCGTTATCAACATAGAATAAAAAACTCCAAAGATAAGAGTACAATCAATAAAGAATCAAACACAATCAAGTGAGGAAATACAGACACTACACCCAAAGTTAGATCTGATGATTGAATGAATAATGGTTTACAAATACAGTTTTGAATCGACTCGAATTATTTCTTTCAATAGGTATGTGACAGTTGATTAGGACAGCACCTTTTATATAGATTAATAAATAAAAGTATAAATGAGGATACACGTGTTTGTTCTATTTTAAATGTTTGAGGAATGCACCGATCCGACTTCAACAAACAATTCCTATTACGTCCTGACACTCACATTTAAACTGAAAATTGCTTTAACAGAATAAGAAGCTCATCGAAGTTCATTACCTCGTATATCCAGAGTCCAGACAAGACTGTTATCAACAAGGAATCAAGCAAAAAAACTTAGCGTCAATAGGAAATCATTACCATTTTTCGCATGTAATAGTAAATTTTTTTTGTTTTATTTTTGTATGAATAAATGAATTTTAATAATATTTTGGCGGACTTGCTGAAATTCAGTCTTTGATTTTCCATTAAAAGAACAAGCCAAATTGTATAATAATCTACAAACGAAAAAAAACATAATAAACTTACCTGCTAACGTCAATGTACAATGTATAATAGACAATTGCATCCTTAATTGACAAAGATTGCCAGTTTTCCTGTCGCAGGTCGAGGTTCTAACCGGGTACTCCGGCTTCCTCCCCAATAAAAACTGGATGCCACGAGACAGCTGAAAAATCGCTGAAAGTCGCATAAAACGATCATTCAACCAATCGCTTTATCGCCTAACAATAGTCGTTTAACCAACTACAACCATACTTACATCTCACCCATCCAAATGAGCTTGAAATTAAAAACATCACAGATATAAGTCTGCGTGTTTTCAGACAAATACCTTTTAATGAACAACGGAATACGGTTAGAAAGTATATTGTACGACAACCATGATGACTACGATTTTCTTATCGTGAACTTTCCTTTCCTGAGTAGCAACGTATCAGCGTCGCCGGTGTATAGAGTGTATATTTTACAACTGAACTGCTACTCTAGGACTTTCGTCCACTATAGTAAATTTCTAGAAAGATGGTTATTACTGTCACAACAGTTACTCAGTTAAGGCTATGTTAATGTCATCACTTCGAAAAGAAAATCTGATGATCGCTATCATGAGTTGGTTAACCTTTAATGGGTATCCGTATCGTAGTCGTTACCCGTTCTCCTTGGCTGTTTTGCGACGTTGTGCTAGCTTTCACACACAGGGCAATATGACACATGTGTAGCAAGTCATGCATCTGATGTCAATCCCGGTTTTTAATGGGAGTTTGTACTGTCCTAGCTTTAGTTTGTAGTGTTTCTCTTTATACTTTGTTGATAACAGCGTTTTTTTTTTATATAACGGTCTTGTCTTTTCCTTTGGAGATATGGTGAAGTGAACTTCCGTAATCTTCTCATTCTGTTTTACATTTCAATATTTTTATTACGATTTGTATATTAAAAGATAAAAATAACTACACAATGGATATCAACATCTTTTGGTTATATTTACATAAGTTTATATGTAGAATAACAGGCATTTAAATGCTAGTAAATGGACTATGACGTCTTAGTTTTTTTGTCATAAAACACATATTCCCTCTTGACATGTTCAAAACGTTTTCAAAGAGCATTCAAAACAGAATTAAAGAAAATCAAAGATTGATCAATCACTAAATGAATGAACTAAACCATAAAATTGTCGGGCCCAATAGATTACTTTCTAACAAATAACAAAAAAGACCGTCGACTTTCATCATTTTATCTTTACTAACTACTATTTTTTACGGCTTGCACTAACTACTATTTTTTACGGCTTGCAAATAAAGAAACAGAAACTTTGATCGTTTTTGTTTTTATTTATATATTTCACAAACCCAATGTTTCATTTGAATGTTCTTTTTATGTTTTTTTTCAATTATTCTACAATGAAGAAATGTTATTGAACTATTCTGTTAACAACTTTGTATAAAATATTTACTATACTCCTTATAACTTCTCCAATAGCGACTTTAACTTTTACATTTTGCTAAATCTCAACTGAAAATCTGACCACCAGATAGTTGGTAGTCATAGATCTGTTATCCATAATCTAAGAAAACAATCTATTTAGAGTTACATTTTAAGGTCACAAATAAAAAATCAAACAGGGGTATTAAAAACGGGTACACAAAAGAAAGGATAGGGTTTTTACAAATTTCTTTGCTTTTAGGGTATATTTAGTTAATGAGTGTTCATATCTATTTGAAGTCAATAGACTTACGGGCGTTAAGAGTAAACGAGTTGCTTACTTTGTCTATTAAACGGAAGATATAATTCAAAATAGAGGTTCACATATCATAAACTCTGCTATTATACACTATATAACTTTAATGCCTAATATGATAAAATATATTCGTAACTGTTTACACCTAATTCTTATATTGCACAAATCAGATTTGAGTTAAATTCCCGAAGTTTTCTTTTTATTTAGAAAAGAATTCCAATTCCTGCTCAGTACATTGCTACAAACAGTCAATGAATAAAACCTAATTGGAATACTACAAACCTACATATATCAACCGTCCACCAAAATATAAATATATGCTTATCTCACAAGTGATTGCATAAATGTAAATTTTTTGCTGGAGAAGCCGTAGACTAAAGAGTTAAATGACACTTATATGTATATGAACTGTAGTAGTTTTTATTCTGTGACATTTTAACGTTTGCCTGGAAAAAAATGAAAAAGACCTAAAAAGACAGCTATTATACATTATTTTAGTCATATGAAAGCGGAACAGAATATACAATATGAAATCGGACACTACAGAAATGCAAGTAACATCGTAAAAATTCCTATACCAGAAATGATATAACATTGAACATCAAACTTAAAGTCAGACCTGCTCCTTAATGATAGTATTAGTTTAAAAAGTAGACATATTCATGTTAATTAAGCGGACTATTTCTTAAAGTAAACAGGGGTTCCGCGGAATCCTCCTCCGAATTTAAAATCTTTTTTAAAGCGTAAGTTTCAGAAAGAGAGCAATAGATCCATAGATATCGAGACAGTAGGGTATTTCCCTTAAAGTGGATTTATTTACATTCACAAACTTTTGTTCTCCTTCGGGTACCCGCATATATAAATTAGGATAAAACGTCAATACGAAAATGTATTCCGTAGGAAACTGACACTCACATTCAAGAATGTGACTTTCTTTTCACAGCAAATATTACTTTTTAGTGCATTTCTGCTTTGTGGTGAAACAGCTGTTTTTTTATTGTAAATTGATATTTTCAATTAAATACCTCTATCCGGTATAATCAGATATACGGCCTTTTTTAAACCATGTTACGCATATGTGTCTGATATGTTAACCTGGATTGAGGCTGCGGTCTGTCATGAATGATCAAATCTATCCCTGGTTGTGGTCTGATATGCAAGCCTGGATTGAAGCTGCGGTCTGTCATGAATGATCATATTAGGTCAACGCCTTGTTTCGGTCTGATATGTAAACCTGGATTAAATTGAGGCTGCGGTCTGTCATGAATGATCAAATTGGCTCCTCACCTTGTCCCGATCTGATATGTAAGCCTTGATTGGGCTGCGGTCTGTCATGAATGATCAAATTAGCTCAATGCTTGGTCCCGTACTGATATGTAAAGCTGGACTTTTAAGGCTGCGGTCTGTCATGAATGATCAAATTAGCTCTATCCCTGGTTGCGGTCTGGTGTGGAAGCCTGGATTGAAGCTGCAGTCTGTCATGAATGATCATATTGGGTCAACTCCTGGTTTCGGTCTGATACGAAAGCCTGGATTGAGGCTGCGGTCTGACATGAATGATCAAATTGGCTCCTCACCTTGTCTCGGTCCTATATGTAAGCCCAGATTGGGCTGTGGTCTGTCATGAATGATCAAATTAACTCAATGCTTCGTCCCGTACTGATATGTAAAGCTGGATGAAGGCTGCGGTCTGTCATGAATGATCAAAGTAGCTCTATCCCTGGTTGCGGTCTGATATGCAAGTCTAAATTAAGGTTGCGGTCTGTCATGAATGATCATCCTAGCTCCATCCCTGGTTCTGGTCAGGCATGGGGTAATTGTAATCAGTAATCGTAATCAGCTGTAATCAATTACAATTTGTCGAGTAATCACAAGTAATCAGTAATCATACATTTTCTGATTACAAGTAATCGTAATTTAACTGTAAATGATCCTAATTAACTTCTTACCAGTACTGAGGTGAATTTTAATTTGAAAGTTATACAATGTATATTGTGGATGTCTATTCTTATATAAAAAAATAATATTAAACAAATACCTACTGGTATCTACTATGGACATTTCACTAATAAAAGTTGACATCCCATAAAGTTACAAAAACTTGCACTCCAAAGATTTTTATTCCTAAATTCAATCAAT
>JAOXYJ010630858.1:0-14208 GCA_028566555.1 Lithophaga nigra | reverse complement strand
ATATGAGATGTAAATAGTCACTGAAATATGGGTTATTGAGTGAAAGAACATCATCAATATATCGGAACGTGAAATTATAGAATTTGGCGAGATGTTTTTTCTTTTTATCTTTAAGAAGGTTTTGTATAAATAGTAATAAGATATTTCTTGTCTGACATACTACTGCATAAAAGAAGCATAATATACCTCAAGTTTTCACCTCCCTCTGAGCACTGATGTTCCAGACCTCCATCCAGACTTTGCACAAATGTCTTCAAATGAGCATGCTCTAAAGCTCGCCAGATTTCTTTGTTGGAATATTCGCCAAATGGATCCAAATTCATTTTCATTGTTCCCGAAAACAATACAGGATCCTAAAGTAAATAGCTGTTGATTAGTAATGCTACAAATAAATCCCAAATTCATAACAAAATAACGTTAACTCAGAAATATAATGAGAATGCAAGTGACAAGACCAAGCCCAAATAGATAGTTCCATTCTTTTTTGTATTTGTGTTTATACTCTTCTACATGAGAAGTAAAGCATCTCTTCATAAACTAATGTCCTTTATGAAAGTTTTAGCTAATTATTTTAATTAAAATATGTACATGAATGAAATATGTTTACCTGTGGTATAATGGTAATCTTTGACCTCAGATCGTGAAGTCCAATTGTTGATATATCAATACCATCGATAATGATGTTTCCTTTTGCCTTTTCAAGGATTCTAAACAAAGCCATAGTTAAAGACGATTTTCCTGCTCCAGTCCTTCCTACTATACCAATCTGAAAACATAAGTAGTATTGATCGGGATTTTTTAAACATGCATAGTAGAGAATAAAAAAAATCAATTATAATACATTTTCCAAAGTGAAATTTAATGCGATATATAGCAGTGTATTACAGTTAAAAACAAATTTTACTTCTAGTTTCGCGAAATTATTTTATTTTCTATCAATGAAGTTTAAATCTGCACGAATTATATCTTTATACTTTATCTAAAAATGAAATGTTGGATTTCATTTATTTAAAAACTTTCCCTGAAACCACTTAAATCACCATCAGGAAAATATGTCATTACTATTTATTCTGATCAATGCCATTTATTTAAAAATAATTATTTAGTCTGTATATAAAATTCAGAAGTAACATAATTATTCTCAATCAATGAAGTAATCATAATGAAACTGAGGAAATTGTGGAGATTGGTGCTTACACACCTTTTCACATGGTTCAATCTGACATGTTATTCCCTTAAGAACCAGGTCTAGTCCTTCTCTATAGCGTACACCATAATCTTTAAATTCTATACACCCCTTATCTGGCCAAGTTGGATTGGGTTTCCTGTCAGGTATTTCCCTAGCAGCCTGAAAAAAAGAGTTTAAAGTTAAGAAGGCTACTGTCGCTATAACAGTCCTAATGAAGATTGTGACGTCGATAAAACTGGGAGTGATCATGGTAGTTGGCCTAACTTCTCCAAGCTTATCAACATAACAGAACAGAAAGTGTACTATCCAACTGATCAATTTGCCTTGTATCAAAAAGAAATAAATAATTAAACAAATAAATAAATAAAATGTAATACAATGAAAAAAAAAACATAACCACAAAGGGTTAAAATTTTAACTGGAATAATATTCATTAGTATGAAACTTGAAAAATTATGTTTTCCATTACATTTGTATAAATAAGAACAGCATATAAATATAACTACCTCTGTAGGTGATTCTGTGTATTCCTGGATCTTTTCAACTGATACTGTATTATTTTCCACTTCTGCTGTCACTCTAACAACCCACTGCAGAGTTCCTGTTATCTGTAGCATAAAGTACAAACATGTTTGTATATGCTTTACATTTTAATTATACATTCAATTAAGAAACCAAGCTTTGTGCTAAAGTAAACCCTATACTTGAAAAACTATAATAAAGTGAAAACTATCCTTTACATTAAAAATATTCTTCA
The DNA here is from genome assembly GCA_028566555.1 of Lithophaga nigra. NCBI lineage: Eukaryota > Metazoa > Mollusca > Bivalvia > Mytilida > Mytilidae > Lithophaga > Lithophaga nigra. Next base: position 12,262 of record JAOXYJ010630858.1, on the reverse strand, counting down.
TTTTTATTACCTCCAATGCGTATGTTATAACCAGTCCGACGAGTCCAGCAGACAATGTATCTCTCCCCATCACAGCAAACAGACATACAAACAATACAATGACTGCACCTAAGCACTCAAGTCTAACTGATAGCCACCTGCAAATTGAACAAATAATTATATCAGTATCAATGTGGATCATGGTACGTGTATATGGTGTCAATAACGGAAAAAAATGGTACGTGTATAATATTTCTATATTTTATGCTTACTTTTAAAGAATGTATACTTTGCCGTCTCTTACTAGGGCATAAGTATAAATTAACGAATTGAATTAGATTTTTCATGATGTTTAAAAACTCAAAATGGTATAATACTTTTGAACAAATGAAGTTTATTATAGTTGAAGTACAGAATTGACTAGTCAGACAAACCAAACAACATGCATCATTTAATCATCTTACAAACCTGCTGGTAGATTGCGCTGAAAACTCGGATCGTTTGTGGGCGTCAACACGCTCAGCTGATTCAGAAATAAATCTCTTTTGTTGTTTAAAAGCTCTAACTGTTGACGTGCCAGAAATAGTTTCTCCAAACTGCGAGAAAATTGGAGATCTCGTGGCAGTTTCCACTCGCCTTATCTGTATGGATGCAGCTGTATAAATTCTCTGCAAAATAAATATACAATTAAGATATAAATTTAATAGTACAGCTTAAATTGCTGGTACTAATTAATTTAATTTGTAGTCAATTTCAAAAAGCTTGAGAATAAAATAGAATAAAATAACGAATACATATGTAGACAGTATTCGTCACTTAAAATTATTACATATAAAATGAGCATAGTAAAATGTCTGTTAAAACTAATGCAAAATAAGTCCGATTAAGCCTTACCTGTACGAAAAAATACAGAATAGTTGTGGGAACTAGTACTATAAGAAATTGTGGTGTTCCCATACAGATGATTGTTGCATTACACAATACAGCCACAACACTCATAAGACAATCTTTGTACTGGTAAATGATTTCATTGTCGATTTTTGCAACATCACTGGAGAAGCGATTGACTATTCTACCGACAGGTGTAGTATCGAAGAAGCTCATTGGTGAACGAAGAATATTTCTAAGCAGTTCAGCATGAAGTTTCTTTGATGTATTCATTCTTGCATAGCCAACAAAATATCCGGTAAGAAGAACTAATAAGCCTGGAAGATAAAACAAAAGCCATTGTTAGGAAATTAAAAACTAGATGTTCTGCTCCCAAAATGAATTTTGGACACAAATACATTGAATCTAAAAATCTAAGAATGACTACTCTGCTTTTGGGAAATTTGTAAGTATTTGAAGAGCTACAAAATCATTGTCAATTATGTGCCAATAAGTAGTCATATAAACATCTTTTAAAAGTTGTCAAGTAAAATAAATAGGAGCTTATAGATGAGAAGCTACTAATGACAAAAATGCTGAATTTATCATATCGTGACATAAGCTTAAGTGTTATTAGGCTAATCTTGTTTCATGGTCATACATGGGTATTTCAGTTTATATATCTTGTGATCCCACCAAAATTTTTAATCGGTTTAAATAAGGATACATTTAAGGTAAATAAAGGCAACTCCAAAATTATACCTTTTATTGCTCCAATAGCACTGTAAACACTCAACCGCATATTTCTTTGAGTTGTATCAATTGTTCCATTAGTATATGTTACGTTGTCATTGGTCCATACACTTAACCACACAGTAGATGCCCGTGATACAATTTCACTAAGTATGTTTAACAGTAGTACGAAAGCACTCAATCCGAAACCAACCGCTTTAGCATAAAAAATAAATACTTCATATTTTGCCTGAAAAAACCAATATAAATTTGATAACAAATTATACCATAGATAATGCATCTTAAGTACATGTACAAATATTTCGTTTAATTGGTTACTTTATCATTCAAGCAATTTCTAAAAGCACAAAAATACATTTACAGTAAATGGTGACTATAAAAAGTATTTCTCAGGTAGTTTCTATTCCTAAAATAGTTCATATAATTGGTTTTATTGCTCCTTATAATTTGATTTTACTTCCGTTACCAATATTTGGTTGGGGGTACCACTAATGAGTTATAATTTCATAAAATATGCATATGGTGCACTGTATTAATTTTAGTATCGTGTAATGCATTTATAAATTATATGTTCTATAATGTATTTCTATCTTTCTATTCCAGCAGCACCGGCGTATGGAGTTTACCATGGCTTTTTTGCAGGCCTAAACTGCTGGCGAATAAGCTTCTCAAACAAGAGTATGTTGCTCCCAGGTTGAAGTCATCCCTTCTGAAGTTCTATGGATGTCATCTCGAACTGGTTGATCGTTATGGGATATCCGTTACCGGATCTTTTTCCTGAGCCATAGTTTCGTCTTTCCTCTCCTCGAACATGACCTTTCCACGGACCTGACAATGGGCAACGCGACGGGTGTCTTGTAAGAGGCAGGCACTACTTTCTCATCCGGAACACCTGAGTGCACCTCATGTTTTTGTTGGGGTCCGTGTTGCTCATCCTCGTGTTTAGTTTTTCTTGCTGTGACTTTGATGTTTGTCTGTTTTTATTTGTCTGATCCGAGTTATGTTTGCGTCCCTTAATTGACTATTTTTGTCGATTGATCCTTCGTTTTACTTACTATTCTTTCTAATTTTGCACAAGTGTAGAACTGTATCTTATTAATACCACTTTACCTGTTCTGATTCAGTTGACTCTTCTTCTATAATTTTATCTACACCTTTCTTTTCAATGGTGTCTTTCTTCCCTGAAGATTGATCCGTTTCAGATATATTCTTTTCCAGTGATGAATCATCGTTATTCTCATTCCTTGGCGTGTTGTCCTTTTCACAATCTCCATCTTTTAATTTATCAATCATGTAATTGTTCAAGAATTCGGCGAATGCACCATTATGTGCTATCAAATCTTTGAACGACCCCATTTCACTAATCTTCCCGTCTACCATTGTAATGATCATGTCAGTTTTGGGAAGAAAACTTATACCATGTGTCACTAATATCCTTGTCTACAAAAGAGATAAAATAAATACTTTAGTCATCTATAGAATAGAAGATATACTTTTGTTATCTACAGAATTGAAGATATACGTTTTAGATTCCGACAATATTTTAATTAAAATGATATACCAATGGAAGATCCAGAATTTTGAAAAAGGGGACCCACTGGAAAATTTTGCCTGTAAGGGGCCGGAAGTAAAGAATCGGAAAAAAATTGTACTAAACAAATCAAATTTTGGCTGAAAAGAGGGCCCGGTCCCCTCAGGCCCCTCTAAATCCTCCTATGTATCTATGAAATTAATTACCTGAAAGAAAGGGACGAATCTTACTTGATTATGTTCTACTTATTCACAATTCTACAAAATAAATTTAAGGTAAACATCAAATAATACCATATTTGAGCCACAAACCTTATTTCCAAGTATTCCATCATTATCTAGCACTTTATCAAATATATGTTTTCCAACGTGCGAGTCTACAGCGCTTAGTGGATCGTCCAGAAGGTAAACATCTGCATCTTGGTATACTGCACGTGCTAAACTGACCCTTTGCTTTTGTCCACCACTCAAATTTATACCCTAAAACAAATAATTACTTAAAAATAGCTTTACTTTCGATCCAATAAGAACTTATCTGAAAATTTTACCGGCAATACAACAATATAAAATGTTTCAGAACGTTTGAGCATTTGAACCGTACATAATACGTTCTGGATTTGAATAGATCAGAGCTTGCTATTGTTATACAATGTATATTTTCAATTATATTTTGGTAATATCTTATAATGTAAAATTCACTTTATTTGAAAAATTCCAACCGTACCATATGCTTACACCCATACGCGTATGATCTGTATATTCATATGATCAGGAACACTGCAAAACACATACTTTTTCAAATACCACTAAATTAATGGAATTTACTATTACTTCTTTAAATTCTTTAAAAAGTTTCAATGTATTCATACCTTTTCACCAATTTCGGTTTGATCACCGCCGGAGAACATATCAAGATCTGTTCGGAGAGCAGTGGCATCAATAGCCGTGTCATAGGCTTTTTTATGTAAGTCTTTACCAAATAATATGTTGTTCTGCAAAGATGCGTTCCTGATCCAGGCTTGCTGAGATACGTAAGCAACTGACCCCTGTCGTAACAAAAAAATTGAATAAAATCTACATTCGTTAGTTACAGAGAAGAAGGTACATTTGTCAGTTACAATGTAAATGAACCTACATTTATCATGCAACTTTAATTCTTATTCACATAGTGTAAATTAAAGGAATTAAAGGAATATATGGAGTTTTAACATCAAAATGAATTCAAGAATATTTTCCATGGTTATTGAATTAGTATAAATACTAGCAAAAATATTGATAATAACATACACAATCCTACTGTAAAACTTCAATAGCTTTGGTATTTTTTTAATGATCATGATAATATCACAAACCTTAATATTAATGTTTCCTGAAACTGTTTCCATTTCACCTAAAATGGCCGACAACAGGAAAGATTTCCCAGTTCCTACACTACCTACAACTGCAACTAAAGAACCTTCTGGAATTTTTATGTTGATACTGAAAAATACAAATATCAAACAACTTTAAGGAAGAATCGTATTACATGTATATCTTACACTCTATAATAATTTTGTGGCTATAAATACACAGTTGTCAAGCAAAAATTATTTTACCATTTTTTCGGGTAAAAAGTTTAGTACATGTAGATATTTTTATGCATGTTTTATGAAATAATTTTCAATCATAAAAAGTGGGTTTCATAAGAACATAAGCCGCAATGTGATAAAATGAAAAAAAATTATGTAGTAAGACTCAAACCACGAGTTGCATCGAATGTAAGTCGCAATGTGATAAAATGAAGAAATTTATGCAGTCAGACTAAAACTACGATTTGCATCAAATATAAATCTATCTGTACAGTTTGTAGCCATTTGTATCTAAATTACAATTTCTCCTCACAAATCCTTGGTATTTACAGTATGTAAGATTTGTAACGCTCTCTTGTACGTGAGTAACAAATGCTTACAGTGTGAATCTAAAACCGAAAATGAGAATTCAACAACAAGACAAAATAAACAAATTATTTACTTTTTCAATGTACCATCACTGTCTTTACTCCAGGCAAATTTTCCATTTTCAACAGAAACGGCGTACTCTGAAAAAAAAATCATAATTTCTTGTTTTACTCTAATGTTAAACAGCTTAAGTAACAAAACACTGAAGGACAGAGATCTCTTATCAGAGCATATTATAATATGAAGCAAGTCTTTACAACCTTAAAGGCATTAATAATTTCTTAAGTTTTATTAGTTTATTTTATTTAGTTTATTAGTCTTACTTTCTGATGAGATATCAAAAGTCCTTTGAATTCTGGGAGACGGTAGTAGTCCTTAATTCATTATTGAGAAGTGCTATGATAAAGCTGACGTCTGCCATTCCGAATTTCAGTGTTAATTGAAAGATAATAAATTCAAATTTCCTGAAATAAATATTTTATTGTAATTATTCCATTTATGTCATTGGCTCTCGCATATGAATACATTTCACCTTTAAAAGATTACATGTATTTATTTACACGTACTTGTATCAGAATTTCTGGTAACTGCATTGTCATTCAACTCTTCATTATTCAGATAAGACTGGATTCTTTTTAATGATACACTTCCCTGAAAAACAAATACATTAATAACGTATTGTCATTAAAAATCGGTTTAAAGACTCTTAAAACTAAAAGACTATTACGTTAATCGTTAATATTTTTAGATCTTAAAACTATAGGTAGGAAAATTCGATTTCGTGTCTGAAAAGTACATGTATTCTATAGAATATTTACTTATATCGATCAAAATCCATAGACGGGGAAAGATGAAGCAAACTGTGTCTTACCTGTACAAATCTGTTAACAACATGTGGTAATATGGTCAAATTCCAGCTAAGAATTCTAAATAAGGATGTTGATACAAAAGCCTTTTCAGCAGTGAGAACATTCTCTGGATCGATCAACAAATACATTGCAAAGGTACCTAATGACACCTGAAATAAAAAGTTGTAGATTAGCATTTAATGCAGGGAAGAAAACGTCAATTTAATATTAGCTATATACTTTTCACAACTCATATAAGAATAAAATGTATATTTCTAATTCTAGCTGAATTAGAAGCAGCATTACAAACGCTTACTCTATCACGGTATTAGCTAATTAAATACTCACCAAAAAAGGAGTAATACACCATGTAAAATGCATACAGGTATGCACCAATGATTGCTTTCTAATCACTTCAATTTCTCTGTTACGAATCTCCGAAATTTGTTTTTCAAATGACTCTTCCCATGCGTACAGCTTCAAAACCTAGGAATGAAAGATACAATTCTGTATACTTTAGAAATTAATATGCTCGGCATTGTCATGAACGTCCTATTCTTGAAATAAAAGGGTAAAAAACTTTTTAGTCGAAAATAATAGAATTATCTGTCTCATTATGTAGATGTACAAAGATGAAACGTTTAAACTTAAATCTGTCGATTCATAAACAAATGCTGTGTTTGTACGAATTCTTGACAAATTATTTATTGGGATAAAGAATATTGCCAAAAGATATGCCAGTATGCTTCCCTTATATGGATTATCATAAGATACTACAGTTTTTGCCAGTAGATACGCCAGTATGCTTCCTTTATATAGATCATAAGATACTACCGTTATTGCCAATAGATATGACAGTATGATTCCCTTATATGGATTATCATAAGATACTACAGTTTTTGCCAGTAGATACGCCAGTATGCTTCCTTTATATGGATCATAAGATACTACAACTATTGCCAATAGATATATGCCAGTATGATTCCTTTATATGGATAAGCATAAGAGACCACAGTTATTGCCAGTAGACACGTCAGTATGCTTCCTCTGTGAAAGATTTATTACAAGATACCACAGTTAACTTGATGGATCATTCAGGTTTACTTTTTCTGATATTGAAAGCTTATATTATATACCTTAATCCCGTTCAAAACTTCATTCATCATTTCAATCCTCGAGTCTTTCAAATCCATTACTGCCAACTGCAAATGAAGGAACAATAATTTTATCACCGAACGAATACCTTATTTTGTAGAAATTAGGTTAATGATGCTGACTGACGATCACTAGAAAAAAAAGCTTTTACGCTCTCGAGTCTATGTGTTAAAATTTCCAACTTTTTACCTTTCTATGCGTTCCTTCCCCTAGGTCTGGTAGTTCACAATAAAGATGGCAAATTAATGAAAGCGACAATAAAACCTAACAGTTCAACTCTGAAATGTCTATTTTGTTCATCTGTTTGAAATGTTTATTGGAAGTTAATTGTTTCTGCGGAATCGTAGATCATATCCCAAATATTTGTCTTTGAACTCGACATTTTCACCAACGTGTCATTCATTTCATAATATTTCATTCTTTATTTTTGGTCCTTTATTAGTACATAATAATAATGGTTCTTAATTAGTATATAATGATAATTATTAGTACATAATAATAATGGTTCTTCGTGCCACAGTGGTCAAAAACGAAACTATCATGAGACTTGGCAATCTTAAAAAGAATATTTTTCTTCTACTTGTTTGTTTCAAAGATACAAACTTACGTTAAGATCTTTGCTTTTTTTCACCAACAGAGAGTTAAATGGAACTAAGACAGCCATTACTCCTAATCCGATGAATGCTGAATAGCCCAGTGTTTGCCACAGTAAAAACAAAGTGACACAAAACTGGAAGGGTATGGACCATAAATCGTTGATACTCCATATACAGCCTGATATTCTACCAGCATCTACTGACATCAAGTTTACTATTTCTCCAGAGGTCGATGATTTTTTCGCTGAACTTGATAGTCTCAATGTCTGAAATATTTTAGTGACAAATTAATTTAAATGTTAATTGTATTTTAAAAGAGTATATATCTGAAAGCATCATATAACGCAAACACGAAGTCGATTTTCTGTACGTTTAAGGATAGTTCATATTTAATCGCATCAGAAAAGAAATCATGATTAGTAAGTGATTGCTTATGACTATTTTCTCAATCTCATTATCATATTTTCTATGATAATGACAAATTATAAATGGAAAGTATTAAGTGAACTTAACTTGATATTTCATCTTATTCAGAATCAGCAAACTATCATGAATAAAGTATACGAAATCGAATAAGTCGCTACTCACTTTTTTGTAGATGATAGAAGTTATTGCAATCCATAATCGTCTTTCAGTTTTTCCAATTGTGTGTCCTTGCTGATGTCCGAAAAGCGATCTAAAAACTGTGAATCCGAACATTAATACGGCATACATATATCCTCTCCACTGAGGTATGGTTTTATCTTCTGTGAACTGAATCAGCCGTCTACAATCAAGAACAAATGGTTAAATAACATCACATAGATGACCTGGTAATAAAAATAAATTCATTTTGTAAAAATGTTCTACGGTTAATTAGAAGTATTTTTGATTGACAGAAATTTAAGATGCTAAGACGTGATAATTAATACTTTACCTTAGGATGTAAGGAGTGACAAGTCCCATGATAGACGCCAACAATTCAAAGATGGCTGCAACAAGGATGAAGCGTCCGAAAGCTTTAAACAGGCAAACGAGAAGCACAGGGTAAGGTTTTCCAGTGGTGTTTTCTAATTTACTGTCCTGGCTGGCTTTTAACAAATGTGTCCTTCTATATAATACAAATAAAGAATTATTTGTAATAGCAAATAGTGTATAATAAAACTTTTTTTAAATTTTATTGGAAGCAGTTTTTTTATTTACATTGTATTTTTGTTGTCCTTTCAAACACCACTAATTTGGGTTCGAGTCTTTCTTGTGTGTTAATGAAAGGCCATATGCTAACTGGTTCAGGTGGATAACTGTCTGGACTTTCCTCCCCTGTCAAGTCTGGTATACAAGCAGTTGAAACTGAAGTAAACCCTAGCAATAAATCAACCAATCGTTGTCCTTTTTTCGCTTTCTTTTGGTTTATATTTTCAAACTGAATATCAGAACATTAAAGGGTGACGTATACTAACCTATTGGTATTTTCCACTTCCTGTTGCCAATATTTTTCAAAATGTGGGACCACGGAGGCAGTTGTATCCTCTGAGCATAGTGGAAATAAATCTTCCTTATTTATTTTGCCTTTGTATCCTTGAAGAATTAAGCTGAAATTAAATAAATCTTTTATTACATGTACTTCATACTAGAGGCCCATAAAAATAAAAAAGCAAGGAGAACAGTAACAGACTAACGATGAATCAAGTTTGATTACAAAATAGAAAAGAATGTACAACATCCATTATCTATATATCAGAACATACTGGTTAATGATTTTTATTCTGGTGCACGCTTAATTTTAGAACTTCTTCTATTTTCACCATATTTGTGTTTAAATACGGAATGGACACTTAAATTGTGTTTGACCTTAATTGGTACTTTCATTTATGAATTTAAATGTTCAATTTTCTTTATAATCGGCAAAAATACTTATCAATGAAATGACTTAATCTAGTTAAAATACTTACTTGGTGCACCAGTTGAAAGTTAACTTTGAAAAAAATGACGCCTCGCTTTCTGGACTTGCTTTCTATAATTGAAAAGTAAACATGTAAATTAATAAGTAAATTATATCTTTTCAATGTATTATTTCAAATGATAATTGCTTGTTTGGTAGCATTTGAAGACTTAACAATCATTACTTATTTGTTTATATTGTTTGATTAATTTTTCTTTCCCTTTTCTTCGTTTTCAATTTCTTTCGTTTCCCAATACATCTGATTATTTGCTATATTTATTAACTAAACAAGACAATTGTCAATTGTCATCTGAAATTTGAGATCAAAATACAACAATGTTTTCCTCTACAAATTATCATTTTAGGAACATATTCTACAAAGTTATTCTACAGCTTAACATTAAATAATTACCTTTATTTCCTCATTGTCCACTGTTTTCTGTTTTCTTCCCACAAACTCATCAAAAAGGAGTGACTGGGTCAATTTGGCAATGGCCAGGATAAAATACAGCGAAAGTATGACAACTTGTATTATTCCATTGATCCGATATTTCTGTAAAAATGGTAAGATTTTTCGTTATTTAGAATAGCAATAATTTTATGTACACATAGCCTAGTCATTCGTATAGTTCAAAGTTGGTTGGCCAAATACCTTGAATACTTCAAACTAGTCCCTCAACTTTAAACTAGCCTTTTCTAGGTACGAAAGACTACAGATATACTGTATAAACTAAAATATGAACAGAAATGAGATCGCTTTTAACAAATTGGACTTTAAACATGCAAGAATTGGGCTATAGCAAACGAATTCATTACAGCATTATACTTACCTCTGTTAAAGAGGAGAAAATATCAGCGTTGAATCTGAAAACAACAGCTGCGACCAGAACTAGCCAAGACGTTAGTAACCATTTCGGTGACGTTGTTCCTTTAACCTCACTGTCCCGTAAAATGTAAAATTCCGTCATCTAAAATATTAAAGAAAACAGTCGGTGTTCAAAATTTTTATTCTTTTTTTTTAATTTGCATAATTTTAATTTGCTTAATTATATTCTTAAAATAAGGAATATAACAATTATCTTATATGTTCAAGAGTATTGCAATTCAGTTACTTGAAATCTTTACACTCATTCAACTTACCATTGTAAGTAAAACAATCAAAGGCGATAATGTGGCAGTGGTTGGAACCATTTGCCCGACCAGAATATCTCTGATAGTCTTTCCGAAGTAACATGTGGTCAACACCGCTATCAGCAAAGTAACAATCTGGAAGTAATTTGCAAAGAATATTTCATTTTTATGCCAGTGAATACAAACGGAAGAACAAATTTTGAATTACAATTTAATTTGTTTAAAAATACGTATAGTTCTACTTGTGCTACAGTCTTTAACATCTTAAAAATACAGTATCTTTTTTAAAACATAAAATGCTCACTAAATACTATTATTTTCTATCAGATTTTTTAATTTAAAATAATTCTACTTGCGCTCTAGTTATTGGCAGTTAAAAATATGGCTCCTTAAAACTAGCTAGTACTTACAACTCTGAAATTATAGAATTTTCTGTTGATTCCTGTTTTTAATTTTCCAGTCGGGAAATGAAACACTCGAAGAGGAATTCCCAACAACAGAAAAACAGAAGGACTCCAAAGGACGAAGTTATTTTCTAAACTGTGTGTCAAATCAGTAGTGTTTAACGACTCGTTGGTGTTCTGAAAGAGGCATAACCAAATATAATGCGAGATACATACATATATTCTTATCGTTTGAAACCTATTTTAAATAAATAAATGCTGCTTTGCATAAGCTTTGAGTTTCTATGCCCTGAGTAATTATTGCATTTTTATCTAGCCTCTATTTAAATAGCATTTATGTAAATTTTTGAGGAATTAACTAAAAATTGTTTTTCCGAATTTTTTTTTCTTTGTACCAAAGAGCATAAGAGTCCGAATATTTGATACTTCGTAAATTATGTAAATTATTATAAATGCATTGCAACGAAATTTCTTACAATTAATGGTAGTATCTTGTAAGTGAATATGGTAAAGTCTTCATGCTAATTAACTGAATCCCAAATTAAACCTACCAATAATGACTTATTATAAAATGCTTCCATTTTTTACTTTAACTTGAAAGTTTTGCGATTTTTTGATTGAATGTGCAAAGATGTTTATTGTCAGCATTTATATAGTATAGCTTACACAAAAATAGAATTCTCTCTGAAGGAGTTTAATCTTGAAAACGATTCTAAAATTCCCCTTTCCTATCCAAGTCTAGCTGGGAGACTAGTGTGAAAGGTTACCAATATAAACAAACTATAAATAAGTGGGATTATTAAATGCTGATTATTGATTTTGTTCATGCTAATATAACGGGTTTCCTCGCGTATTTAAATAAAGTAATTAGGTATTTAAATATTTCGTCATAACTGAAGGGTGACAACGAACTGAATGACGTCAATTTAACTCTTGTATTTGTGCTGATTTCCCCTTACCAGTTCAGCTGGGTGGACGAATTATAAATTGATTGATTTTGTTAATCATATAACTTTTTTACTTTTAAATTCATTGTTAATCATCTGGCTTGTCATTTTATTATTTTATTTTATTGTGTGCGCGACTTCTGCCGAAAAGGAAATATTTCTGTTGTGAAATTTCATTAGAGGGATAATAAATG
>JAOXYJ010629750.1:0-14208 GCA_028566555.1 Lithophaga nigra | reverse complement strand
ATACTTAGTCCTTAAAGTTAGGATTATTAATAGATTACATCATCTATATAACGAAAGCTGAAATTAAAGGACTGGACTAATTACTTCTCTTTTCTTTGTGACAGCTGATTTTTAGTTATGTCTGCATACCCTTTGTGGATATTTTGCCTATATACGGTATATAAAATTCTTGTTCCAACTAGGCTTTCGACATTTTTGTTATGCAAATTAGCAAAATAACCATAATTTCTGGATATGAATACCTTAAATAGGCAACGAAATCCAACTAATAGTACCACTGTACTTTGATTTAATTAGTTATATCCCAAAGGTATTATCAGGTGCGGTATTAGAATTGTAATGACGTATTGGTAATTTCAGTAATTAAAATGTTCTTCAGAGAATACGATAAATACCATCCATTATACAAATGTACAAGATGGAGGTTAAGTAGCAGGTATTAAGTCAAATCTGCGACCAACCAAAAACGGAAGATATTAAATTTTAGAGTGATAGAGTTTATTTCGTACAATAAATAATAAACAAAGCAATCAATTATGAATGTTAGTCTAGCAGTCGTTACTGTAACATCTCATGAAATTGATGCTTGTAATTTTAAATTTACCGTATTAAAAGGTATAAAATTTTAGGAAATAAGAATTATCTCTATCGTGCATAGCTCTGTCCATAGCTGGTTTTTGGTTTTAACTTTTTGGTTGTTTTGGTATTTATTTCTGCTGTACAACCTTTTCGATTTTGTTTTGGTTTCCCATATTTTTACGCCTCGAGCACAACTAATGAGACATTGTTTGTCGAAATGAGCATATTATGCACTAAATTTGGTATCATAGATTGTTATTACCACAACTGGGTAAATACAACTGCTGGTGGAACTAAGATCCCCGAGGGTACCATCAGCCCAGTTGCTAGTATTTCGGTACTGGCATGAAATTGACGCTTGAAATTTTAAATTTACCGTATTCAAATGTACATGTATAACATTTTAGGAAACAAAGAAGTATTTCCCTGGTGCATAGCTCTGTCCTTAGCTGGTTTTTGGCTGTAACTTTTTGGTCATTCTGGAATTTATTTCTCCTTACAACCTTTTTGATGATGTTTTTGTTTTCTGTATTTTTTGGGGCCTCTAGCAATACTGATGAGACATTGTTTGTCGATATGCGCATATTGTGCACTAAATTTGGTATTATCACCCATACGTTTTTTAGTTCGATATCAAAGATATAAAGGTATCAGTGCGGGGTGCTTTTGTGGTGGAATTTATCACAAATGGCAACAGGGTTCAAAATACAAAATGAATATATTAAATCCATATGTTTAATACTAAAAGCTTATGCCAAAATTGTTACTGTAAATTCAGAAATTAACGCGACGATTTTATTTGTGCGAAAAATGCAACGACATTAGCTTTGCATTATTATTTGTAATTTACCTTTTATCTCCTCTGTATGGGGAAAATAGTTTTACCAATTATTATACTTTCTTGTAGATAGCAAAAAGTATTCTTACCTTGATAAGTACTATAAATAAAATTTTCTACGTAGTCATTATACATCGGCATGTGTATCAAATTTGCTTACTAGTATAATACGTGAAGTGAAGTAACTCATCAAAGACGTCGAAAACCAAGCAATGTAAAGGTGTCACTGTGGATATTTATCCAAAAGAAGTATTATAAGTATCCAGAAAATAAATGGAATGTAATGAATGATGGTTCAAAACAATTTTCCATTTTTCACACAGTTCCGGGACTCGAATTTTTGTCAGGTGTCGGAGATTCGCATTAATAAGTGCAAGCATTAATTTCCGAAGTTAAATCAAATCAGTTCATCATGTTTGAATAATGAACAGTTGTGAGTTGAAAGCTGTTTGCAAATAAATAACTTCTCAAAAATGTGATTTTTTTCATTTTCCCCCTTTTTTATGGAATGTATCCCTTTTTTTTCTAATTTGAATGAGTATGTATTGATACATTCCCCTATTCGAAATGAGCTTGTTACAAATCTTCTTTAGCGTGCAGAGAGCCTGGCATTCTTCCAACACAGGACCTCGGATTTTACGTCCCCATCCGACGGACGAGTTATGTATTTTGACATCCCACATGACCAAAGGACGCTCCATTGAGGAAGGGTTGTACTCTGCGTCCGGAGAAACCAGCTCCTATTTCTATACCTCTCAGTTCCCTCGGAGGCCAAAAGGTCGAAGAATCACTGTTATCAGCTGTGCAAGAAAGTGAAAAACAAATTGATATTTGTCGAGTCTTCATTATCTGAAGTCTTTATGCCAAATACCGCTTTATAACATAAAAACGTTAAGAGTATGACAAAGAAAACAAGCTCAAATATAAGACTTGTTCCACCTTGGATGTCAATATAAATCCCGAGCTTGTTTTCGAATGGTTTTACCGATAGTTAATTTAAGACAGGACATAACATTGGAGTATGTCATTGGTCATATTCCAACTGTTCTTCTCCATGATAGTGGTTTGATGCGGAAAACATCAAAAGCTAATCTTATCAGTTAGAAAATCATGGTAAGTCTTCCATGTCTTGACCTTTTGACAAAGCATTTACTGTTATCATAAGAGACGCAATGGCTGTTATTCAAATCATGAATCTTCAGAAGCAAACTTTCTTCGGTTCCTTGGCTCTTGGTTACTTTGAGCAATTGTTCTCTCATTTTTCACAATCTGCGACGGTGGTTGACGTTTTTGAAAGGTACGATGTTGAGTTGTCAGCAAACTTATGTGAAAGGAACAAAAGCTCAGATCTACAACGGTTAACTGGCCCAAAAAAGTGTAATACATTTTTGAATATCGCTTAATTGTACACTGGAGAAAGTTTTTAAATGTTTCAAAGAACAAAAAGCTACTTGTACACTTTTTATGCAACTTTATTGTAGATCGCTGTATCTCCGAAAAACAAGCTGACTAACGACCAGGAACTTCACTTGGTTAGTGGTTTCAGTTAACCAGTGAAGGTAAAGAAAGTGACCACAGAAGGTGTTCTATAGTACGCATGAATAAGCAGATACAAGGATGATACTGTGCAGGTAAAATATTTGCCATCCGCGGTAAACAAGAAATCAGCTGATACAGACGTAATTGTCCTTGCTGTTCATTACTTCTCTACAATGAAATGAACAAAAGGAACTTCGGATTCAAACAGGTGTGGTCACAGCTCTTAAAGATTGTAGGCGTTTTATTCGGGTACATGATGTCTGTTCATCTCTTGGCCCTGTCACCTGCTCTTCATGCACTTAGTGGAATGCGATTACACATCAGTTTTGTTTGGGATCGGTCAGAAGTCAGTGTTTAAAGTTGCAATGGACAAAACTAATGAGTTAAGTTCTCTTTCCACCATGGTTCTCCACCTCTGTGTCATTTGCGGGAAGCTAGTTTCCAATTTGTACGACAGCAAAAGAAAGCCCCAAAGGTTTCTCGCAGAGCTAAACAAAATGAATTAAACTTGGCAAAACGTAAGGATTTAGTTTAGCCGGGTTTCCACCTTGTGAATCTAGCTTCAAACAGCATGTCTTGAGGTCCTTACGGCAGACTAAGATCTGGATTAATTCGCATGATCCTAGACAGGAAATTGGAACTCTTCTTGATTATGGCTGGAGAAAATCAGAACATGGAGTAGTTCCAGTCTGCTTTGAAGGTCAGATGATTTCCAATTTCTTGCAAGATCTCGTTTGCACATACAGAAAACAGATTTGCGAGAATGTCTTTAACAATCTTCACCGTACAGACAAGGATGACGAAAAGAGTATTTATCAGAATATAAATGACAATATTTCTAAAATAGCCAGTACAATTACTTTTCTGCAGAAGAACAGAAGAAGTAGACCGATTTTGGCCATAGGTTGAAACATAAAATAGTCTCTAGCAAGACCTGCGTTTATCCCAAGAGAATATCTATTTTCAGGACAAGACTAGAATGTCAGTAGCATTCTTTGCGCTGCGAGATCCGTTTATATTGCATAGATTGATATCGTCACAAAACCATTAAACTTCGGTTTTTTGTTAAATCAGTTTCTAATTAATGTCAAATAACGTCACCTTTTTACATTCAAATCTAAAACTTAATGTGGTCCTTGAAGTATTATTTTGTGTTTTATATAAATAATAGCTGGATATGTATGTCAAAAATCAATTACATATCAAATTTTGAAATTACATTTTCTATTCATATTTCATGAATTGTTGCGGCTCATCAAATTTGACGTTAAAAAATATGATGGCAACACCAAAAACTCCGTATTGGCCGAGAGTGCCAAAACTGAAATGTTCCTTTCTTCGCCGCTCTACCAATGCTTTTTAGTTTCCTTGTCGATATATTCTCCACTTCTTGTGTAAATATATACATTTCATCTATGATTTGTATTAGGGACATGAAAGTGCAATGTGCAATTAAATCATAAAAAAGCGTACTGAAGAAAATATTATGTCGTCTTGTCGGGATTTTGCGTGATTTAGGTGTAGTCACCTACAGAAATTTTTCAGCTCTAACGTGGTTATTATATTTATCCCTAGGTGACGTGAAGCAAGTGTTAATATTGTCATTTGTCGTCTTGTAGAAAATTAGTTTAGAACTGTTATCACAGAAAATTAAGATCTCATTGATATACGATTTCACTGATAAAAAGCATGTCAGAATGTCAGACCAATTGATTGAAAAAGTAATCATGTCATTTAGAATCAACGAAGTAATAACAGACAGGAATGTCGTTTCTGTTTACATTCAAATGATTAGAGAAAGACGTATAAGATTTGAAAAGGGAAATAAAACACAAAACAGCCATTTCTGTAGATACCGGGATAATGTAAAAACAGTTGCTACCAACCAGAGAACAAAACACACAGATCCATGCAACAAATGGTAATCGAAATCAAGCGAGGTGAATCGCACGAAACACCGAAGAAGCGAGACCAGGTGCGTCGATATAGAAGGCATCTCCTGTTGTGCTAGCATCACCCGTCCGGCGATTTCATGCGAACTCAAGTAATAGTCAGATCGGGGAATAGTCAAATTATGGAATGAAGGACTCATTTTTTCTACCCATCATGATAAGATGTCGTCATTTAGCTGTGACATTTTGAAGTATTCCACTAGCACGTGGGGACTGCCGTAAAATTTATGGAGGAATTACTTAAATCTAGTTCTATCAAACCCCTGCTTTCCTGTCAACAAAAAACAAAGAGCCTATGTTAAGCATTTGCTGCGGCAAAATATTTTAGTCTATAAAAATATTCTCAAGGCCTAATCTACGTTTTTTTAGAAGTTTCACGTGACTTTTTTATGCGGATTTGGTTGCCCCTAATTAAGTCGAATATTCCATTATAAAGTCAAGTTTACATGAAACTTTCTATTTTCAGTCGTCCTCTTCAGCACATACAGCAATTCTATTTTTATAAATATTATAAACAGACCATTATCACAAGTTATCAAAAAAATATTTAATGTACGCTAAGTGCACCTGAAAAAAACATTGTTTCATCAGTGATACATGAATATAAATATCCGGAATTCAAATTCACCAAGAAACATAAAATAATCAACATAGCCAAAACCCATCGAAGTATTTATAAAGAAGATAAACCTTAGTCTTAATACAATTTCCCAAAATTTACTAGTTTTATCGACATGTATGATAAAAATCACTGTTTTAATATAAATTTTCCAATTTTACTGCTTAAACTAATGCAGCCTAGGTAACTCATGTGTTATTCCTCATGCACAGGAAGATATATCTTCAGACCAACTTAAAAGAATGTCTAAATGCATTTGTGTTGAATATTCGAAAATATAAGTTCTTTTCATTTGAAACATGATCATCAGTAAAAAATCTCAAAAAGGGACTTGATTATGAATTTAAATTGCGTAGAGTACGTTGTACATTTCTATGTTTCCGACTTATTTCTATGACTTGTTTCAAAGGGGAATTATAGCCTCAAAAATTTAATAGTCGACATTATAAGAAGGTTGATCCCTCAGAAATTTGCCTCTCTCACCTGGCAGCAAACATGTATCTGATGCCATATTTTTTTAACCTTTGTTGACTCGAGCAGCAGCTTTATATCCTACATACCAAATCTGACGTAGGGATTTCACCACATATTGTCTGTCTATCGATATTTAACTAAAATCTGGAATTATAATTAGGGGTTGTTGAGGGTGATAGTACTAGTGTCTCCTTGTCTTGAGTTCTTGTCGAGAGAGGCAATATAACGTCTGCACTTTTACGGGTTCCATTCCGGAAAGTACAAATTGTGTTGGTTATCGGACTGAAATGTTTCGCAACCATGACACAACAAGACTCTTTATTTGGAATATATTTTTATTTTTGATACGACAGGTCTCCGTCCTCATAAAAAAATGTCGATATTGTTGTAACGATGTCGTAGAGTTGCGGGACCAAAATGCAAACTATTTTTAATTTTATGACAAGATTTTTGAATGCATGTGAACACCTTTAATTTAGATTACCCAAATTTTTTCCGTTACAGGACTGTCTTACCGTGAGTCTGATACGTTAGCTCTGACCGTCTTTTGGGGTTATTACTTCTTTGATTTTAACTTGTACCTGGTACATTTTACTATAAAAACTAGAGGCTCCCCTGAGCCTGTATCGCTCAACTGGCTTAAATGTGTCCACTTTAAAATGTCTATATAGATAATTTTCAAAGAAAGATTTCATTACATAGAGTATTCTGCTTATTTGTATCTAATATGGGAAACATCCACATCAAAGGCAGGGCTGTATGCAGGAATTTCTTTAGGGGGTGCGAAACCAGTTTGGCCCTTGGTTTGGTGTCTGCTTAGGCCCCAACCAGGTTGGAGCCCAGTGGGGGCAAACTCTTACGAAGCATGGTTTCAATTTACCAAGTAGTTTCAGAGGAGAAGATTAAAATGTGAAAAGTTAACGGATGACAGTGGGATGCCAAGTGATGGCAAAAGCTCACATGGCCTTTGGCCAAGCGAGCTAAAAATATCTTCCCCAATTACCTGTGGAGTCCATATTAAAACTATGTAGTACTAAAGTGGCCAACTTTGATTTCTTCTTTAAATTCTAGCCATGCAGAAACTATTTTGTCACTAGGCAGCCATAATGATTGTTCAATCAGCATAAAATAATGAAATAATGTAAAGGATCTTTCATGTATTATTTAAGTACGAGTTGAATAAGAAATTTATCTAGCCTTGCTATCTGAGATGAGAATATTTCATCATTTTAGTCAATGAGAAACAGGAACTGCCCACAAAGGTGATATTGGAAGTGTAGTGAACAGAATTTCCATTATCAGCCCCTACGTTTGTTTTGTGCCAGGCAATAGTATTAAAATTTTGAAAGAACAACCTGTCTACAGATGGACAACAAAGATGAGCACAGCTGGGGGTCATATTGAAAGGTAATAATGGACGAAAATGGATGCCAAGTAATGGCATTAGCTTGCATGGGCCTATGGAGCTGGTGAACTAAAAACACTACCTTGGTAAAGAAACAATCCAGTGATCATTCATTAACAGTTCTGATTGTGACGGTCGCGGTTGTTTCAAGTTAAAGGAACTTTCAGTACTGTTGTCAGAGAGTCAAATGTTGTATTCTTCAATGGCTGCTATCTTGGAATTTGGACTTCCATGAAATAGAGATTTCGTGAAAGACCATCCAGTCATCAATCATGAACACCTGTGGTTTAACTACCTTCTTGTTTCACAGATTTTTAGTCATATTTCAAAATATCTTGTCAAGTTATTTACTCATAGTATATTGATCTCAATAAGAAGAAAAACACCAGCTTTGTGAATGGCAATGCTGTCATTAATGAAGAGTTTAGGTTCAAGTCTTCGTGGTTTCAAAAAATTATTTATGATTTCCCTTAGTGTGCAATGTTAAATGGTGTGGCTTGGTATCAGCCACCTTGGAATTCTGAAGATCTTGTAGAAGTACATCTTTTGCCAAATTAGATATAATTTTAAAGTAATCTTCCAAAGACCAACCATGCAAAGTTTGTTTGTACTATGTTCCGCGATGGTGGCCATCTTGGATGGAGATCGGAGTCACCGGAGACAGTTTTGAAAGGGGACCACACATGGACCATCACAGCAAAGTTTAGTGTAAACTGGCTTCGTGGTTTCAGAAGAGATGATTTTTACACATACTTTCCATAGGGTCCCATGTTAAACTTTGTTCCGTGATGGCGGTCATCTTGGATGGAGGTCGGAGTCATCGGATACAGTTTTGAAAGGTGACCATATAAGGACCATCACAGCGAAGTTTGGTTTAAACTGGCTTAGTGGTTTCAGAGAAGAAATTTTTTTTCATGTATTTCCCATAGGGTCCCATGTTAAATTATGTTCCGCGATGGCGGCCATCTTGGATGGAGATCAGAGTCATCGGATACATTTTTGAAAGGGGACCACGCAAGGACCATCACAGCAAAGTTTAGTGTAAACTGGCTTCCTGGTTTCAGAAAAGATGACATTTACACATATTCTCCATAGGGTCCCATGTTAAACTTTGTTCCATGATGGCGGCCATCTTGGATGGAAATTGGAGTCCTCAGATACAGTTTTGAAAGGTGACCATACAAGAACCATCACAGCCAAGTTTGGATTAAATTGGCTTAGTGGTTTCAGAGGAGAAGATTTTTATACATATTTCCCATAGGGCCCCATGTTAAACTATGTTCCATGATGGCGGCCATCTTGGATGGAGATCGGAGTCATCTGATACAGTTTTGAAAGGGGACCATACAAGGACCATCAGTGCCAAGTTTGGATTAAATTGGCTAAGTGGTTTCAGAGGAGAACATTTTTATACATATTTCCCATAGGGTCCTATGTTAAACTATGTTCCGCGATGGCGGCCATCTTGGATGAAGATTGGAGTCATCTGATACAGTTTTGAAAGGGGACCACCCAAGGACCATCACAGCAAAGTCTGGAATCATTGGCTTGGTGGTTTCAGAGAAGAAGAATTTTTCACGTATTTCCCATAGGGTCCCATGTTAAACTATGTTCCGCTATGGCGTCCATCTTGGATGGAGTGCGAAGATGCCGGATACAATTCTGAAAGGGGACCTTGCAAGGACTATCACTGTGAAGTTTTGTTTCAATTGGCCCGGTGGTTTCAGAGGAGAAGATTGAAATGTGAAAAGCTAACGCCCACGTACGACGACGACGGACGCCAAGTGATGGCAATAGCTCACGTGGTCCTTCGGACCAGGTAAGTTAAAAACTGATGAAATTTAAATGCTTATATATATTATCGTCCGTGTGTATACTGGTTAAAGGGGAAAAACTCTTTCTAGTAATGTCACACAATTTCTCAGCAATCGCTTAAAATAGGAAATTCAAACTTTGGTCAATGATAACACTATAGGAGTAGACTGTGCCAAAGGATTCGAAATTTTGATAGCGCCCTCAGAGGTTGGGCTTCACGTGGCCTCGAGCCACATTTTACCATTGTCCTTGAACTACTTTTACACTACTGTGGATTCATTATTATTCGTGTGATACCAATTTTCGTGGATTTCGTGGGAACAAGCAAACCACGAATTTAAGTATCCAACGAATTGTAAATAACCACTTGACTTGTTAGTAAGAAATGCAAAACCACGAAATTAAGTATCCTCGAAACCTTATATTTTTCTATAACCACGAAAATTGGTACCCACGAAAATAAATGAATCCACAGTATTGTTACTTCCAGTATCTTTCTCGGAAGTCTAGGATCGGATATTTCTTATTTTTTAAGCCCTGGAATTCGGTATTGAACCTTTCTCAGATAAGTTACGGGAGTCGAGACTGCGATTTCTTAGCTTCGGAATTGCAGATTTTTCAATTCTTGATGTCTGGATTATGGGTTATTTAGTTCGGGATTTCGGGAAGAGACCTTCTCCTTACTCCCCGATCTACTAATGTATAATAGATAGTGGACCAGCCTAATGATCAGGTAAGTATCTAGACCAGCATTATGTATAGTCCCGTCAGTCACGTCCATTAGGAAATTTAGTGGATTAGGGTCTTATTGCTCATACATGACGAGAAAACAATGTGGAGACAACGAAATTTTCGACCTAATTCGTGGAGATTGTTAAATTCACGAAGAAACGATTACACCCTGGTTTTATTCCTGTCTGAAAAGACGCTGTAAATGGGACAGGCTCTTTCCTAGGCTACATGGACGCAATGAACAGATATTTCTGCTCCAGAACGATAAATTAACAATAGAAAAACTAAAGTCATCACGTTTTGTCATCAAATCTTGGACTATGTCGGAGTTCCCCTTGTCAAAACCCCTTGAAAAGGCTCAAGTATTGAGAAGATCCGACCATGCTGTATCATTGTCAATCAAATGCATGTAGTCACTGAAATGAGGGTTACGATTGACAATACATCATTAATATATCTGAAAGTGAAATTAAAGGACATAATTTTTTCTTCTTATAGACGGGATCGGTACTAACAAAACATTCTAGTTGACCTTAAAAGCAGAGATTTAGATAGCTTCAAGTTAACTTGAGACCAACGATTCTAAATGGTCTGCCTGAAATTAAAATGAAACACAAATATTATCATTAGATAATTCCTAGAACATTTAGAAAAATTCTGAAAAATTGTCCCGAATTGCAAACTAAATCTATCATTAGGTCGTATGTCGCTTAAGGTTTTACCAGAAAAGTCTTGCTATCATCGTGATAGTAGTATGAGAACATTTAGTTGTTGTTCCACTATCAAGCATCAATACAAAACTTGTTTCACCCAAAACAAATCATTGAAATAATAAAGTCGCGAGAAAAGCAAGAGATTTACGTTTTACATATCTCTGCTTTTATGTAATAGTATAGAGAAGTTTTCAGAGAGGTTTGAGGGTGCATCTAAGGGATATAGCTATAAAAAGGAATGTTTTAATCCAAAACAAAGAAGGAAGGCCAGTATCCTCATCTTTGCGTCCAATGCCAAATAAAACAAAAGACATCTGATTATCTATAATTTCTCCCTTAAAACACACAGCGGAAGTGTGCGTAAGGTTACCAGTTGCATCACTTATACCATGCTCTTGAAATTAAATAATCATAATAGCATAACTTGCAAAAAGATTATTAGATGCCTTGTCAGCTATAACAACAACATATTTTTTCATAAAGGGCCGCTAAATGTTTATGTACCCTAGGATCTTCTAAGATTGGTGATGCTTTAAAGTGATCTGGACCCTTATAATGTATTTGTACTGCTTTGTGTCAGTAATTAAATGTATTTTACTTCTAATAGCATTATAATCAGTTGTTACTCTTCTAATCCAAATCCACTCTTTGGCACATAGTTCTCCATAAAGCCTATAAGCATTTATGAATTAATGTGTTTTTTGTGTCTGTTTTTATTTTTGCTAATGAACATCCCCGAATGAACATAAAACACACGTTTTCTTTTATAACATTTAGATATCTTATAGCAGTCAAGGAGGACCTGAAGAAGTACACATACTGTGATACGATTTACATCCAGACTTTGACAGGTGGGGATGAGGTCAAACGAGAATAAAAAGAATTTAACTCTCCAATTAAAACAGATAGCGAAAGTCCATTTCTCAATTACTTTTGTTGTCAAGTGCTCAAAAAGTATATTATTGGATGTTTTGGTGGCATTTATTCAACTGGCTAACTAATAGTAACACTAAATTGGCATGATTTCATAAAATTAAGTTCAATCGATGTTTTTGCTTAAAATTACGTATTTCTGGGCAGTAAATGGCCTCAATTAATTCTGTATTACTTTCGAGCGCCACTATTAATCAACGCAAAAATAATATTGAAAACAGTAAAAACATCAATCTATAACATCAGTATATCTGCGTTTCCGAACACCATTTCAACATAAAGGTAACAATTCCAAAAATTAACTACTTCTTCATCTGTTTTCGTGTGTTTGATTGGAAGCCGACAGACTCTGCTAACTCGCAGAATTGCTAATCTGCAGAATTCTGATCATTCTGCATTTACCGGTATATTATAGCTTACAAAATTAGAGAAGATTATATGAAAAAGCAGACAGTACCACAATAAACGATTCGCTGAAGAAAAAGTTATTTACACGTGCATCGATACAGAAATCAAACAGACCTTACATTGTTGCGATGACTTTCCTTGGTACTAAAAAATCAAAGAAAATGGTCACGAATATAATTAAATTTTTGTGACATTTGGGAGCGCCACTTTCAATTTATCTGAAATAGTGTTTAAACAAATCTTGACAATAATACCGATTTATTTAGATAATCATCATTTCCAAACACTTCGTCCTTAAGTAAAAAAAATAAAAATATTATCCTAACGATAAAGAATGTTAGTCGGAGACAATAAGTTTTACTTTTTTATCCTAAAAACCATGTATACATTTTAATGAAATGAAGACCTAGCCTCCTGACTATATATAATTATATATATGTGTATAAAATATGATAATTCATAGATACTTTCTTCCGACAACCTTTGATGGTGATTTCGTCTGCATCATTAACAATTAACGTAAAAGAAATTGTACAATGGAGATAATTTTTTCAATTAGTTTTCCGCCTGAATTAGATCTGGATTCTAAATAATTGAAAGGACTTTTAGACATTTTGAAATAAATGATTCTTTCTGTAACAGCATTACGATTTTTGATTTGTGTACATTTAAACTGCATCACCTCATACTAAACCGAACGTAGATGTTTATATCTACATTTTTCAATTTTTTGCAGATTATATAGCTGATATTTCATGTCCAATTATAACTCTGTTATAATAAAAGATTGCGCTAGAAAGTTTTATGTTTGCAGATGTCAGGGTAATAATCTCAGAAACAAAAGATGGTCTACATAATAGTTTAAATAATCTGTCATAATTCTGTGATAAATGACAGTTTACAGTCAATTGTAATAGAATTAAAATTATCAAGCGCAAGCACTCGCATTAAAGATATAAGCATCAACAGCTGGAGATAGTTTAAGATTTAAACTTACGGGAAATACCATATCAAAAACTGGAAATATATAGCCCTCAGCACAATAGTCTAAATAACACATCAGGAAACCTAGCAAGTCATCTATTGGATTCATAGTGAAATTTGGGTGTATGGCTGTCTGCCATTCATACTAAAAAGCATGCATAAGAGCAGACAATAATAATAAATAATATAAGCCTGGATACCATACATTTTATTGATAAAAGTCCTGAAAAAAGAATTAACACATGTTCTGTTAATTTACAATGGGGATTAAAAGTTTTCCAGCAACATAGCAACTTAATCAGAATTGGGGCGGTGTCTAATTGACTGTTTTATTAAAATTTAATCATTTATTTGTGATGGCAGAGTTTTTAGCACAGAAAAATCCATTGTTAAAGAACCTCTATTACAGACATATAAAACCATTTTTAAAAGAATGTGGCTGTATTTCAGAATCTTAACACAATAAAACGTTTTATTAATGACACACATATGAAACACATCAGAAAGCAATCGAATTTAGACACAACTAATTAATCATACAATTCTAAAATTAATCATAAAAATACCCGAAGAATGGATATAAAATTTAACTTCAATACTAGTGTTGGTAGACGTGTTTTTCAACAGACAGTCGGCATTCTAATGGGTACCAAATGTGCTCCTCTCTCGCTGATTTTTTTATTCGTATAAAGCAGAGTTCATACAGGGGCTTCTCAAGAAAAATGACAAGAAACTAGCCCAATCTTTTAATTTCACGTACAGCCATATAGATTATGTCCTTTCACTGAATAACTAAAAGTTTGGTGACTATGTTGATCGCATCTGTCCCACTGAACTAGAAATAAAGAATACCTCAGACCTCCGATGAGTTGTTGTTCGGGTTCTTTAACGTGCAAAGAGGTTGGTAATCTCTCAACACGTGCCTTGGATTTAACGTCCTCAATTAGATCGGATGTGACTGCATATTTGTACATATCGCACAGCCTCTCAGCACGGGTCTTCCTGCCGGACAGGAGAAGTCAAGGTAGCCATACTTCTATACCCCTGCTATCCCTTGGGTCAAAGTTGATTATAATCATGAAAAATATTTATTATCTGAAATACTAAATTACACATTCTTGCTATTGAATATCAGAAGGTATAAAGTACAAGGAAGTGTAGTATACCGAAATTCCAGATTCATAAATTCGTTTGGAATACACAATATCGAGAAACAA
>JAOXYJ010628645.1:0-14212 GCA_028566555.1 Lithophaga nigra | reverse complement strand
GGTTCAAACAGTCCGTGGTTTCAGTCCATACGGAAACAAATTAACATTTCTTGGAAAAACAGTAATAAAAAAGATAAAGAGAAGATAAATTCTTTCAGAAAGCTGAAAGGACTTTATGTTTCCTTCCTAATGATCCTTACATTTGTCTGTGGATTATAAAACATATAAAGCACCATGTTCTGTGATGCTTTAATGATACATCGCTTCTGTATTTTGTTGTTTCTTCCTTGTTCTTCCTAAGAGAGACAGTGTTTTCATGGAAAATCTTGCTGGTTTGAAGTCAGAATCATGTACATTTAATGGCACGATATTCCATGAAATCACAAATGCTTATGAAATACCTACATGTATGTTGATTGACTTCATAGTTAGCATGCTGAGGTTGCACACTTTATAGTTTATATGAATTCACAAATGTTTTAAGTTCCTCCACACTTGTTTACTGATAGATGCATACAAAAGATCTAAATTCTGGTTTTGAAGCTTTTCACCAAGGATGATCTATAATGTTTAGATTGCAGGATATGTTTTTCATAATTTTTCAGGCTCGAGTACCCATGCAGGGTTTGGGGAATATTGTACCACCAAGTGACCCTGATTCCACAACCTCTGCCAATTTCATCACCATCCCTCCAGGTATTTAACAATATATTTTCAACAAAATATTATATTTAAGTTTAATTAGAGCTTCCTATGACATGTTTAGTGTAAACATGAAAAATCTGATTATATAGCTAATTATAGATGCTGATATTTGAATATCATGTGAATGTAATCTAAAATAAAATACCATAGTTACCATACAACTAACTCATACATAGTTCATAAAGATGAAATTCGGATGGGAAGTTTCAGACAACAATAATAAATTATTTTACATTTTATTTGTAACATTTTTCAGTTGCATTTGCATACATTTCTAGGTATCTTTTTGTTGGTATCATACTTAAAATTCTGTATGGCCGATACATAAATATAAAATGTCTTGCATCATTAAGAAATCATTTACATATAATAATTCATAAAATGTTATACTAGGTTATTGAAAGTATCAAATTGTAGTCTGTTTTGTGACCCTGTCCATCAGGTGTAGAAATAAGATTTTATTTTACACTGACCAGAAGAACTGATGAACATTTTTATTCACTGGCCTGCCATGTGGCAATATATAACTGGTCCACAGGACTAACAGATTTGGCTGATCCTACTAAAAACTCTGGTGTTTGGCCTGCAGACAGACACTATTTCAACCCCTATTCAATGGTTCTGTTATATGTAGTTGCACACATAAGATAATTTCACAAAAACTGATGAGTCATATTTTATACTGGTAAATGCAGAAAATCAGGGATTTCAGCATAAGCTCCTTTCATACATATATTTGGTATTATTTTAAAGGTTCACAGAATGTTGTTAAAAAGCCACAAGAAAAAGAATTTAACATAGCAGCAAGAAACAATGAACAACAGATACTGAAAAATATGCAGAATTCAATCAAGAGAAACCATAATAATAATGGAGCAGGGAAGGTCAGCAAACCAACAACAAGTAATGTAACTCCTACACCACCCTTGACTGTGGAAAATACAGCCTCTAATCTAGAACAAGATGCAGAACCTGAGAATGTCCCATCGGACCATACTGTTGATGTCAAGGCCACTGAGAGATTAGAGGCAATAATTAATAATGTGATGGCCAATGAACTTGACAGTTCGACATCAACCAGAGAGGAGCAGATTTTGAGGAAACAACAAATTTTACAAGAGCTGCAGAAAGTAGAAAAGGAGTTGCAAGAGAAGGCCCAAGCTCAGCTGATCCTTAGTGCTCATCATCAACTGGAACAACAGCAACAACAACAACAGTTACACCAGGTCTTACAACAGGGAGCAAAAGCATTACAGAACAAGTTAGATGCTCAGGTCAAGAAGAAACAGGATGAGTTGACCTCACCTGATGATCTCACCATGGAGGAACTTTGTATCGAATCATCAGTAGATCCAGAACCATCAAATGATTTGGACAAACAAATTAGCAATATTCTTACAACAGATGGGTCCACTGCAGTGGGACAAATTGTCTTTCCTAATATCCCTTATGAAGGGACAGTTCCTGTGACATCTAGTCAACAAGTGGATGAGAGCAGTCAGATTGCAGATAACAAAGAGTTGTGGACAAGGAATAATGGGAGTACACCCAAACGTAATGGTAATAAAAATACTAGAACAGCCAGGAATAACCAAACCGTAACCTCTACAACATCAACTGTAACCACCTCAGCTTCAGTTGTTAATGGTAACTTAACACCAGAACAAGAAACTGGTAGGTGTAAACCCAAAAGTCAGTTGAAAAAAATAAAGTAAATATTTTTGGTTTTCTGTCTTGAACAATGGTAAATACTCTATCCTTGAAGTAGTGTTTTGTGCTTAACTGAAGTTTAGTATGACTGGCATACTGAATCATTTGTTGAAAAAAGTTACCTAAAATGACTTTTGCTGAATAGTCTTGGCAGTAATTATTAATGAATACTCTTCTGACATATGTAAAATTTTGTTTTATACATTGGAAAACTACATGATTAAAATTGAAGGATTCTTAATATTTTTAGTATTTAATGCTATGTAATTTAGTAGTCCTAGCCCAAGAAAGTTGAGATAGTAAATGAAGGCAGATAAAGTAGATATAGCAGTAAACACTATAATACTGCTTTGATCAAGAACAACTTGTGGCAGCATTTAGATAAAATGTAGCTATGGGGCTTATTTTTTAAAATGTTGTAAGTTTTTCCAATTGCTTACACATGTAAAAAGAAACAAAAGAATGTCTTATCCTCCTGAAAGGTAAATAAAGTGTTCAGGAAACATAAAACTATTGATCTTTGTTTAAATTTCAGCCATATCGCAGGGTGTACCACAGGTGGGGAATCCAGCTTCTTTGACTCTAGCTGCCTATAAACAGCAGATCCAGACCCTGACTGTAAGACAACAGCAGCAGCAACAACAACAGATCCAGGTTCAGCAACAGCAGACTCAAACCATTCAGTTTCCACAATTGACACTTACACCTGAACAACAAGAACAACTTCTTCAGATGTTGTCACAGCCAAATTTTGCTGCACAGCAACAGTTGGCATCCCAGCACATTCCCATTGCAGGACAACAGATTGTGCAGCAGCAAACTATTGGACAACAAATAAGCCAGCTTCAACCATACATCCAGCAACAGTTACAGCAGCCACAGACTGTTCAAGCACTGCCACAGGCATTTTTACCACAACCTTTACTCCAACCTCATCTGATATCTCAGCAACAGTTGTCCCAACAACAGCAGCAGCAACTACTGCAGCAACAGCAACAGGCACAACTTCTCCAACAACAGCTGCAACAACAGATAAAACAACCACCACCAGTACCACCAGCAAGCATGCCCAAAAACCAACGGCCTAAACGACATCTTTACAATAACCAGACTGTACCAGGGATGCAGGGTCTTGAGACAATAACACCACCACCATCAACGCCTCTGACACCAAATCCATCGCCTGCATCACCACAGAGCATTTCTCCATTGTGTGCACCTGTAGATCTTGACTCCCAGACGGAGAGTAACCATGACACTGCCTTGACATTGGCTTGTCATGGGGGTCATGCCGAGCTGGTTAGCCTACTGTTGTCAAAAGGAGCAGATATAGAACATCGAGACAAAAAAGGTATGAATAAAATTGAAAATACATTTTCCATCTGTCATTACCCAGTATCGACCACCAATCAGATTTTTTAGCTCACCGGATCCAAAAGACCATGTGCCCTGTTGCCGTAACTTTGTATCTGTCATCACCCATGATTAAGTTTTTACATTTCAGTCTTCTTATCTGAAACTGGAACCAAACTTGGCTGGAATGTATATTACATGATCCTCTGTAATGATGGATTCTTCATGCTGATGAGAAATTCAGTATGGTCTACAGGGCCAGTAGTGTGTTTTGATTGGCTAAAGTTTCCAAGATCTTCTTGACAATAAATACACAGCCACTTGAATTGTTCTATGGTGTGAAGGATCCTTTGGTGGTGTGGATTAGTATCATGCATGTTTTTGATGATGATCCAGTGGTTGCCTTCGCAGAACATCTAGTTTAACGTTGGATCCTTTAGAAATGAGTGAAAAGATCTTTCAGATTACTGAAACAGTTAAACTTTGAATATTCATGAACAGTCTGTGAATTGTCCTATTAAATGAATGTTTGTTTTTTATGCTAATCAGAATTCTAAGGCAGCTGCAACAGTGGAACATAGTTTAAAATTGGATCTTATGGGAAGTGTTCATACTGGTTACTGGTCATCAGCAAGTTTGTGCCATCAAAATTCCAAAGTGCTCCAACGAAGGAACAATTTTACATTGAACACTGTTAAAAGTGTCGTTTAACAACATCAAGGTGACCTTAGAAACAAGTGATTCAAAACTGTTCATCAATGATCATTTTGTAGTCTTTTATGAAGTTCGGATATTTCATTGGATTGGAGTTGAATACATTTTTCATGAACAAGCCTGCATTACATGTTATTCAATACTATGCATTCTGAGGGACCTAGGTGGCTCAGGGGTTAAAATCACTTTCTCTTAACCACTAGCTTAACACTGTGCTATGACTATATGGTAAGGTTTCCAGACACCTACCCAAGGTTGAGGGTTTAATTGATTCAGCTGTTCCCCATTAAGTCTAGTAGTTACAGTATATCTTTAAAACTGCTGAAAATGATGATATACCCCAACAATTCAAACCAACCCAGTTAAGTATCTTGAAGTTTTTTTCATGATACCCAGACATTTTCTTGTGATATTTACATAAAAATTCTTACCGCAGGTACATTTGGAATCTTAATGTTTGATACTTGGAGAATTAGTTAATATTGTTTGATGCATTAATACCAGTTTAAACTCGAGGATATTTGAAAGCAACTTGGAAAGGAAATTTGCAATGTTCCCTCAGCAGCACACAAAAAAATTGTTTAGTTAAATGATACAAGAAATGATGAACTACTTCAATTTAAGAAAAAACATTGAAGTTTAGGAAGTATGGTATTTAAATATGATGATAGAATACTGTCAGTAGAAAATAGGTACCAACTTAAATATATTCATACACTCTATATACAAACACTTCACTGTTTTATACCATTTTGAATCCATGTTAAGAATTTTTAAAATATAAAACAAGTGTGTAAGTTATACAGAAAAACTTTTCACATATTTAAAGCTAAACATATTAATTATATGTGGACACATTTTGTTTCAGGATTCACACCATTGATACTAGCTGCTACTGCAGGACATGTTGATGTAGTTGAGATCCTCCTAGACCATGGTGCTGACATGGAAGCACAGTCGGAGAGAACCAAAGACACACCACTGTCTCTTGCATGTTCTGGAGGCAGATTTGAGGTAATTACAATGTTCTGTAGTAAATGAATGTGATGGGGGGGTTTTCAGAGTATACAGAAAATCAAATTTAGTGTCAAAAAGACAACAGATATTGTCAAAGATGTAGAACTGAATTATTTGTCAAAAAAATTATTGAAAAAATTGTTAATGTGCAAGTAATATTGCTATTTGCTATAGGTTGTTGAATTGCTGTTGAGTCGTGGTGCTAACAAGGAACACAGGAATGTGTCTGACTATACTCCACTCAGCCTTGCTGCTTCTGGCGGATATGTCAACATTATCAAACTTTTGCTGTCTCATGGTGCTGAAATCAACTCAAGGTATAAATAAAGTTTGTGTCATACTATATTCTTTAAGTACTGTGTATTTAAATGCAGATTATACTAACTCTTACATAGTTCAATGTTTGAAATATACTGTAAATTCAGAAATCAATGCAAAAAACGACCATGTTGAGTTCGCATTAATTGAAACTTACATTTTTTTTTCTAGCAAGATATATTTCTTTACAAGTTCTAACTGCGTCACATTAATAAATTTCACATTACAGTCAACTTTCAAAGATTCATATTAATAAATTTAAAGCTACAACACTCCATAAAACATACACATATCAAGGTTTTAGTACATGTACTACTATTTAATATGTATGTATAAAGTAAAGGACTGTTTCAAAAGTATTTTTCTCTCTCGAATGTTTCAGAACTGGAAGTAAGCTAGGGATTTCACCATTGATGTTAGCTGCCATGAATGGGCATACAGCAGCTGTAAAACTTCTCCTTGATATGGGCAGTGATATCAATGCACAGGTAATCCTTAGGTGTTTATAAAGTGGTCACTATAGTGTTATGTGGTTACTGAGGGAAATTCTTGAATAACCATGTTTAATTATGAGTGACTGAATAATTTTCTTGAAGTAGATAAGTTTTGCAGTATGTAATATTTAATGAAATTTTAACTTTCTTACTATTAAGCACATTTCAAATTTTATAAACATTAGGTATTCCTTAAGACTGGAAAAGTTTTAGTTCAAATTTGTGCATGTTAGTCTGGAAGATATTTACTTTTCACAGCTTAAACAGCTTAAATGATAGAAAATATTATGTCATACAGAAACATAGAAAATATTATATTATACAGAAAAACAGAAAATATTATATTGTACAGAAACATTATACTAGATGGATTGCAAGTAATTATTTTTTGAATGAAATACAAGGAGATATGGGGTAAATGAATATGAGACAACTCTAATGTAATATACAAGGTGAATACCAATTCAAAAGAAAATTGCTTTCTTTGCTGTTCTGTGTAGATCTTTGAAATTAACTTCAGCATTAAGCTATTGTACCTTACTGTAATTTTAAGACAGCCTATAGAGTCAGCTTCACATGAGCAGATGTTGGTAAATGCTGTTTGCCACCATTCCTCCAGTGGTGTTATCAACAATTATGAAAAAATGTTGATATGATTAATCATCAGATGTTCATGTGTATATAGGTGTTAAAAATTATTTTTAATACTTCTCTTTTATTATGCAGATCGAGACCAATAGGAACACAGCTCTGACTCTGGCATGCTTTCAAGGTCGTCATGAGGTTGTCAGTTTGCTGGTAGATCGTAAAGCTAATATTGAACATAGGGCAAAGGTTAGTTCTTTTATTTTAAATTGAACAAGTAATTAATTATAAGGTCTATTTATAGGTTTAATTACAACAAAATATATTCAGGCTGTTAAGACCTAAAAGATCATAGCATTCAGTCCATCCCTCATTGACTCTTCCTATTAGAATGGAAATTTTTGATGAAGAAGAACAAATTTTTTTCGGATATATATATAGGTCATTTTCTGAAGGATTGTTAGTATAGCATAGAACAAAGGAAAAAACATACCATCCTTATCAGGAAAGAAAGAGGTTACAATGGCCTGTGAAAACAGTCATGTTACTCATGGAAATATTTGATAGTAATATCAGAGTAATTTTATCTTGCTTATTTTATGTTCTGAGGCATAAGTACATAGACAGATAATCTTCAGGTCAGTTAAAATAAATACCTAGATTTTCATGTGCACCTGTCCATCTTTTAACACTTGCCTCCCTTTTTTGTTTTGTCTGTTTTTTTTTTTTTTTTTTATTTTAGCATTTGCCAGAAAAGAATTGGCCCCTCTGTCTCAATTTTCAAAAAAAAAGTTTGTAAAAATCTAGGAATTAATTTGCCTGAAAAAACCTACAGAGAAATCCTTGATGGTAAATTATAATTTACAGACTAGTCCGACACCATTAATGAATAGTTATACATTTTTTTGTAAAATGATTTCAGACTGGTCTGACCCCTTTAATGGAAGCAGCATCTGGTGGCTATGTTGAAGTTGGACGTGTTCTGTTGGACAAAGGAGCTGATGTCAATGCCCCACCTGTCCCTTCTTCAAGAGATACAGCTTTGACCATAGCAGCAGACAAGGGACATTACAGATTTGTTGAATTACTTCTGTCTAGGTAAGGACTAGTTGTGAAATCCAATTTATCTTACTTACAGTACGTAGTCTAGCTATACATGTAGATTGTATTTATTCCTTGAAATCCACTTCAGCAAACAAAAACAAAAAAAAAAGATCTGAAAAAGCTACTCCATTATAATGTTTATACCAAAGTGGGCAATTTGCTGTTTAGAATTCTGTCTTGTCAGTTTATGTAAACATGGTTGTTCATACTGCAGTGTTTTCCCATGAGACAAGAATGTAATAGTGCCACTCTGCTCTCATAGAAAATCTGCCTTTGGACTTGTGAAATGTGTTAAACAATCAGTGGAGCTGATTCTATTTTCTCCACACCAAATTCTTCTAAGAATGAAGATGCCCTTAAGTAGGCAAAACCTTCAGGATTTCCTGGTTACATTCTGCAGGACAGTAATACAGCATATTGTAAATCAGAGAAAACATTACAAAGTGAAAATCTTGTGACAAGAAATGTTTACATTTATTTTCAGAAGTGCTCAAGTAGATGTGAAGAACAAGAAAGGAAATTCCCCTTTGTGGTTAGCATGCAATGGTAAGTAAATTATTGTTTCAGAGAAAAACAGTAAGTTTTGTCACTATCCATGAATTATTGGTGTATTACGATACAATAGTAGAGGGAATTAAGGGGAGAAAAATTTATACATATATATTGTTTCTAGGCTGTAATTAATAGATGCAAGAGAAAAAATATTCCAAGCTATAGAAGTTTGTCATATTTCTGAATTCTGATTCATAAATAAAGTTAATGAAGAGTGAAAAAAGAATAAAAAACTAGATAGGGAATATATCATAATTAAAAATGTGCTGTATAAAATTAATTTAATGTTTATTTATAAACAAAAAGAAAAATTTGTTTCGAATAAGTGGAAAATTTCCTGTTGGATGACTACTAAAAAATTAGCATTTCTAAGGAAATGGGAAAATTCTTGAAACATTTCTTTGGCCCAACAACAGAAACTGTCATTTAGAATTGCTCAGATGTAACAAGTGCTGCAGTAACAAATATTTTCCTTCCAGGTATCCTTTCAAGTTTAATATTATAAAAAATACATGTTAATCTTGAAAAATGTGGAAAATGAAATAATTAAATACAAAAATAAAATAGAAGTAATACATATAAATAAATCCACTTTGGACAAGGGGTTGTCTTTTCATTTACTCATGCTCTGTGATTGCAGTGGTTAAATTACGCACATTTTAGTGCCACTGGTGGTTGCCTGCAATGCAGTCTGTCACAGATTGTAATAAAAATCTGATTTTGGCTGGGAAGATTAATCTTTGCATTTATCTTAATTATGTCTGTGGTTTGTGCATGTACATGTATATTTCATTGGTAGCATCCACTTCTTATTTTCAAACTTTATTGTTTTTTCCAATTCATTTTTAAAAGAAATTTCAGAATATTGTTGATTACAAATGTTTACAGTGCAGTTACACCAGTCTTTACACTTACTACAGGTGGTCACTTGGATGTTGTACAGTTATTAGTATCTGCCCATGCTGACATTGACAGTCAAGATAATAGGAAAGTGTCATGTTTAATGGCTGCATTTAGGAAAGGCCATGTGAAAGTTGTCAAGTGGATGGTAAAACATGTGAACCAGTTTCCATCAGACCAGGAGTTGTCCAGATACATTTCTACTATTCAAGATAAAGTAAGTGTACTATTTTTGACATATGAGTCTTACTATTACCTGATGCAAAGCCAATAGAGCTTCATATGACTTGTACATTCTGATAGTAGGGGATATTTAATAGCTGTTTGACCTTAAAGTTGAAAGGTGACATTTATTCTTTAAAGAAGATCAGTGTTTTTCCTGTAAGCTTGGTGGCTTTTCTTCTGTGGTAAGTCTTGTAGTCAGTGACATAGATGAAAAGCTACTCATGGTTACAGTAGACTTCAACAATTCAAATTGCATGTTATGCTGTAGTAGGTTATGCTGTTTGGTTCTAAGAAGAAGCATCAGAAAAGAATGGATTTCTTTCAAGTTTTTAAATTGAATACTACTTGAAATAATATAAGAATTCTTCTTTTTAAACTGTAACGGATTCAAATCTGATACATGTATTTAAGTATTGTATTCAGAGTCACAGATATCCACAGATTAAACATAAGACTTTTCACATTGCACAGGAACTGGCAAAGAAGTGTCAGCAGTCAATGGAGATCATTGTTAGTGCTAAAGACCGTCAAGCTGCCGAGGCAAACAAAATAGCATCTATACTCCTTGAGGAGTTGGACAAAGAGAGGGAATCACAAGAGAAAAAGAAAGCAGTAGCAGCAAAGAGGAGAGAAAAGAAGAAACAGAAGAAAAAGGAAAAGCAAGAGAAAGAAAAGGAAACAACGTAAGAATTGTTTTTAGTTGCATGAGCAGTATTTCTGACTCAAGGATCACATTTTCTATCTAATGTTTTCTTAATGTAATACTTTGCCATTTAAGTGTATGTTTGAGTTCATTAGAGATACCATGTATTTGTATAAAGAAAGCACATTTTATCTAACCATCCTGACCATCACCTTCAGCATCATAGCTTTAACAAATTTCATTTGTCTTATAATTCACATCACTGAAGTCCAGTTATGCAATATCATTTGTAAATTTGAATGAATATCATTGGTTTTTATACCCCCCGCAAACTAGTTTGGGGGGGTATATAGGAATCGCCCTGTCTGTCTGTCCGTCCGTCTGTCCACATTTCTCGTAAGCGCAACTCCTCTAACCATTCAATGGATTTTGATGAAACTTTGAATGAAGGTTATACATCATATGTAGATGTGCATATAGGAAGATGGTTGCTGTTGGATAATTTCAAGGGCAGATAATTCAAGTTGTAGTTTCGACTTTGACATTTATCAGAGTAAAATCTCGTAAGCGCAACTCCTCCTAAACCTCTGAATGGATTTGGATGAAACTTTACGTGATGGTTAGGCACCATATGCAGATGTGCTTAAAGAAATTTCAATGGTGTCAGATTCCTGAAAGGGGAGATAATTCAACTTTACAATTTTACCAAAAGGGGGGCGCGGGGGGTATCCCTTAGTGAGCTTTGCTCACAGTATTTCTTGTTCTTATTGAGGTTGAAATTTTTCCTGTCTGATATTTTAGGTCTTAGCTATTACTGTATTTTTGACTTTGTGAAGGAAAACAAAGGACACAGACAAAACGTGTGGAGAAGTTCTAATCTCAGAGATTTTTAGGGCATTTATGAAATTGTCCAGTAGAATAATAGTTACCTCTTGATTTGGTTTTTGGATTTCTGATGCCTACAAGTGTTTTAGGGGTCTACTTGATTTGAACCTTACAGTATACTATTATTATTATGACCCTTGGTTAATTTGCAGTAATCACTTTCTTCTGTATATTAGCCTGGGTGGCTGAGTGATTATGAACACTTGTCACGACTTCCATTTGAACCCAACTTAGTATATCTCTACACTTATTCCATCATTGGAGGGGGGTTCAGATGGAAGTCTTTCTGTACACTTATTCCCATTAGACTAAAACCATTGTTGCCAGTCTGAGTTCTTCTCATCCCTCTTCATGTCATTAGATTTCTAGATGATATCTATCCTGCATGATCCAGGATATCACGGTTCAGCAGGATAGATGTCCAGTCTTCCAGGAAGTCTGGTAGTCGCAGTATAGCTGGAAAATTGCTGAAAGACAATAAGCCTCAACAAACCAAACCAAGCTTTAATTTCATGACAAAAAAAGTTCTCCTAAATTTTATTGCCAAACATTATTATAAAATTGGCAAAATATGGTGGAACAAACGGTAGTGATATAATGAAGGATGAACTGTGCAAGGTCAGGTAACTCAGGCTGATGGTTGTCTCTGGTTACTATGGCAACCTTCAAATCAAAGCTGAGCTGAAAACTTGTTTAACTTTCCCTTAAACCTCAGTAACAAATTGCTATCTGGTAATTTTTGTCCCACCTGTAGTAAAAATTACAGAAGGCGAGACATTAAAAGCTGCTTTTCTTCGTCTTTTGAGCTGGTTTAAGGTATGTATGTTGTGAATGAGATTTTTAAATGTAAAATTTCAAACTGTTGCTGAATAAAACTGGACAGAAAAAGAATCTATTAATAAATATGCAATTACAGAAGATGGAGTACACAGTGGCACATAATTGGTCTGTAAGGTTTCATTGCAGAAGACATCAGAAATTGGAAATCAGAGTTGCATGTCCTTATGCAAGATGACTAGCAATTCGTACAGCTGAATAAACTGTTTCTGAGCTTTAAAAAAAACCATGACATTTATACATTTAAATACCATATCACTTCTCATGTCTGTACTAATGATCATACAGGGACTATTTGTTGATCTAAAGGAACATATTTAAATAAGAAGAACAAGATTGTTTTCTTTGAACAAATGAATGGTATAACTTCTTTTAATCTTTTCTTTGATGTAAATTTAAATATTCAATTTTCATGCAGAAATGTGCATGTTGTATTTGTACAACCAGGGAGAAATTTGAATTAAAATCAATTTTTCTTTTTATCCTCAAAAAGGCGTATTGAACTTGAAGATTGTCTTGAGTATTTTATAATATTTACTTTTCTACCGAGACAAGATTGTGGATTATGTAAACTTTGACTAATTTGACTTCATGAAGTGGTTCAATTAAAGATTATAAAAAATAATTTCAAATGTTCTTGAAGTGCAAAATTATTATAGAGGAAGAGAAAGTAGGGATAGGAAGAGTAAAAAATCATCCCTCAGAGTGGAGGTGTATGGTGGGTGGATGTGGGGGAGAGGGGTAGTTGAGAAAAGAACTTATATCAAAAAAGTTCCAGATAGTCAAGTAATTTTCTGCTAATTATAGGCCATATAAAATTAATTTTTATATTTTCACCTCCTTCTGCCCCATTGTTTTTTGCTTCAATTTCATATTTTATTTTACATTTTCAGTATTTCCTTAAAATCCTTACAATTTTAGTGAAAATCAGTTCAAAATAAAAAATTAAAATACTCCCTCCCTCCCCATATTTTTGAAGAAGGATCAGGATGAGAATCTAAAAATTAATTTTCTGTGGCCTTAGTTAACCTGGCATTTCAAACATATAGAAAATTTTTTAAAATGTATGGCAATATATTTTGTCATGCAGACTTTGATACATCCGTTCTCTACAGTAGTACAACTGCAAACCTTATGCCATTGATGATGGGCAGTTCCGTACGATCAGTTGATTGATAAGCCATACAGATTACTGACTTTTATGTATATATCTATAGACTTTCTTTATACAACTGTACTGTTTTTTTACCATTAGAGAATCATTTATGGGGATCTAGTTAAAAGCTAATGGAAACAGTGAAGTTTTTTGGTAGATATTTATGTGGTTGATACAAATTGTTGAACTAATTTGTGAATTTGTTAAGTGACATTGGTTTTTATCAGTTGCATCTTTTGGATGGCTGTTTTATATGTTGCAGTTAATCTTTAAAAATTGTCTGTCCTTGACTATTCATTAATGTCCTTTTCCTTGACCTATTGGTAAAGTTAGAATCTTCTTTAAGTTATCTACTCCTGAATTATAAAGGGAAACAACTGCTTAGATTCTTGGCATGATGTTGGCAATTAATTTATTTACTTTTCTTCAGACTTATGGATTAAACTCTTTCCATGATGCATGTACAACCAAAAACATAATTCTGAGTAAGAATTTTAAGAATCATGAAGCAGATATGACTTATTTTTCTGTGAAATATAGAATTTTATACTTTTGGTGCAGCAAATTTGTATAATGCCATATAAAGAATCTCAATGAAAATAATAAAAAATATGACTCCATGCATCTTCTCGAGCCAAGAGTTACAATCCCATACTCTCCTCTTTAGATCGCAACACTTGGCTCGCAAAGATAGACTCCATGGAGAATATCAAACAATCAAACAATTTGTACAATATGTTAATAATGAATGATAGCGGAAAACATTTAAAAAATTAGAAGGAAACCAGAGCTGCAAAGAACAAAGTATAGAGTTGTGAATGATCATTTTCACTTAACGAAACACCGGCACAAAATGAGCCAGAAAATGAGGATTAAAATACATGTAGTCTGTTGATTTCCTCAGTTGCTCTCCCTTTTTGTTTACTTATTTATTTATTTATTTGTTTATATATTTTGTATTTCTTTGTCTATTTCAGCTATAAATTATTTGGGTATAAATGCGTTCAAACCTCACACAAAACTTTTCTGTGTACACAAGTGGTGCAGCCAGTCAGAAGTTAAATAGGCGGAGAT
>JAOXYJ010627541.1:0-23439 GCA_028566555.1 Lithophaga nigra | reverse complement strand
CTGTGAAGTTAAATATGTGTTGATTTTAAACAATGAATAAAATTTTTACTGGTCCTTTCCATTTGACAGAAAAACCTTGCATGGCCAGATTGGGTACCTGGCGAGATAGGGTAGCCAGCCAGTATGGTTCACTTTTTAAAATTCTTGGAATTATCAGGTGTCAAAGCTTACACTGTTTATGAAAAAAAACACTGGTACATTGTAACCTAGTTTACCAACACCGAACACGGGTTTATGAACGTGATCATCATCAATTCTTACTACCAATACTTCTGTTTACTTATTAATAAAATGATATATGTCCATTAATACAAGGATATGGGGCTTGTTACTTTAACATTCTAATGTTTCTTATTGTGTTTGCAATGATTCAGGAAGACAAAAGTCAAAATTTGAAACTGAAATGAAATACCACACAGAATACATACAGTCCTTATCACCACGGTCATCTTTGTTTACTAACCTTGTTTACTAGTACATTAAGGATTTTGTCATATACAGAATAAAAGTAGAATGATATAACAATATATGTCCTGCTCTATTTTTATGAATGAATGTGGGTTATATTGCATCAGAGGTAATCCAAAAAGGAACCACTAAAAAGGATTTCAAAAAGTAAACAATCAACATTTGACAGTCACGTTGACAGTTGAACTGCACTCTTGATTTATGATACACTGGAATTCTAATTATGAATTATGAAAATATCACACACACACACACACACACACACACACACAGAGAGAGAGAGAGAGAGAGAGAGAACATGTCACTGTGCACCACACAGACCATTTCATTTCTGCACTGGACTTTCAATGAAATGAATTGTGCAATTCAGTGTGTTCACATTTATCCGCTTTCTATTTTTTGAATATTGTCAAATTTGTTTTGTCTTTAATTTTGCCCAGGGTATGATGCTGAAATTTTAATAGTTATATGCAACATGATCTTTATTTTCCCCTAGCTTCCACTTCCTACCTTCTATGGCCGCTAAGATTTAGCGGGAAATTACAGACATACATTCGTTGTACAAAGTAATATATTACATGTACATATATTCAGATGGATTACACTACAATATCAGTGTTTGCAACTTGCGGTCTTCTGATCATGAAAACGAACCTAAAATTGCTCAGCTCAGGACATCCTTATCTCAGCAAAGTTGTCCGACTGACCACCACATATTTTTGGCCAGTTAAACGTAACTGTGCTGAATGCTTACATCTTTTCAGGATACTTTGGTCGATAAATGGTGTCATTTGACTACAGTTTTCTCCAAAAATTTAGCTTTGTAAGGTACAAACTTGTACATTCATCGCATTTCTGTTCAGTGTTTCTGCTGGTCCTTTTAGTCAATTTTTGTTCTGGTTTTTACAGACAAATTACTTCTTTCAAGTTTCAACCTGAATAATGTGGAGGTTTATAGTCACAGCCGAACCACGAAACTAGAGGTGCATAGGAAGCTGTGGTTGAATTCTTCAAATTTGTTTGGGTAAGTGAAAACCAAATCTGCACAACCAAATGTTTTGACCAACTTGCCCAACTGACAACCTGCATATTTTCTGAATTTCTAACACTGCAATATCTTCAAAAGCTAGGGGATAATTACATGCATAATAATAAAGCCAAAACATTGGAATAGGCATAAAAAGTGACTAAAGGCCCCAAGTGTAGCCCTATCTCAGGGAAAGATATATAAAATTCCAAAACATTGTTTCAATAATGGGGAACACTACTGGACATATATGCCCTGCATAAATATACAACAGAGAATTAAAAAAAATCCTTGTGTAACTGCTAGCACAGGTTAAAAAATCTCCATCCTCGCACCCATTAAACATGTTAAAACAATAAAATTCCAGTGAAAATCTGAATCAAATTTTTGACAACTCCAGGTTAGTTTTCACCAGATGCATATAATTTTCTAATACATGTACCTCTGTTTGACATATTTATTGGACAATCACTTATGCATACTTCAATGGTGTTATTTATTTTTGTCAGAGGGCTATTTACCAGCTAATCAAAGTCTGCTTTAGGTGTCACCAGCAAATCAAAGGCTGACTTACGTGTTACCAACAAATAAAAGGTTAACTTAGGTGTTACATTGTCCCAGAAAATCAAACGTTGACTTAGGTGTTATTAGCAAATCAAAGGTTTACTTAGGTGTTAACAACAAATCAAAGGTTGATTTAGGTGTTACCGGCAAATCAAAGGTTGACTTTGGTGTTACCAGCAATCAAAGATTGGCTTAGGTGTGACTGGCAAATAAAAGGTTAACTTAGGTGTTACATTGTACTAGAAAATCAAAGGTTGACTTAGATCATTACCGGCAAATCAAAGGTTGACTTAGGTGTTAACAACAAATCAAAGGTTGAATTACGTGTTACCGGCATATCAAAGATTGACTTAGGTGTTAACAACAAATCAAAGGTTGATTTAGGTGTTACCGGCAAATCAAAGGTTGACTTGGGTGTTACCAGCAATCAAAGATTGGCTTAGGTGTGACTGGCAAATAAAAGGTTAACTTAGGTGTTACACTGTACTAGAAAATCAAAGGTTGACTTAGATCCTTACCGACAAATCAAAGGTTGACTTAGGTGTAACAACAAATTAAAGGTTGAATTACGTGTTACCGGCAAATCAAAGATTGACTTAGGTGTAACAACAAATCAAAGGTTGAATTACGTGTTACCGGCAAACAAAGGTTGACTTAGGTGTTACCAGCAAATCAAAAGTTAACTTAGGCATTACCAGCAAATCAAAGGTTGACTTAGGTGAAATTCTTATTATTAATTGCCTATTAAGTCAGATGACTACCCTCTTCAAATAATCTTAAAACATGTAAAAAGGATGTACAAGTATAGTACTACTTTAAATTCAATAACTTGTAACCTTGTGATTTTGGAATCTCACTGCTGCAGAAAAACTGAAATTTACATGAAAAGCAAAAATATCTTTGTACTGTGACCAGACAATACATACTGTTATATTATTCAGAATCTAATTTTCTGTCTGAAATGGCTGAATTTCTAAGTTTACCTGAAATCTTTCTAACAACCTTTCCTTAAGATCCAATTATGGGTCACAAATAATATACATGTACATATCTTTTACAACAATTTTAACTAAATTATATTGCAGTTTGTTCTTTATTGTCATATTAATGAAGAAAGATGTCTTAAACCATGTAAATCCAATATGAATATCTAAATATTCTTGAAATAAATTTAAAAGTTTGCTTTTAAAAGAAGAAAAAAATAATACATAGGGGGATAAAAAAAAGTATTTATCAGGAAGTCACATTTTACTACTCCTGACCACATATTAGGCAAAAAATTAGCTTCTGACAACATTTATTCAGTAAACTGAGAAATATCGACTTTATTTGCATCAAATGTCACTGTCTTATACATTTCTTTACCTTAACATAATGGAGAACAGTTGGACCAACAAAGTTTCCTTTTTCATAACCTTTGACATTTATATCTCTACCATCCAATAAAACTTGTGCACCGTCATTTATACCACTCTGAACAAGGTCACATACTCTTTTCTTAGCCTCTGGTGAAATCAGTGGACCTAAATCT
Source organism: Lithophaga nigra (assembly GCA_028566555.1). Taxonomy (NCBI): domain Eukaryota; kingdom Metazoa; phylum Mollusca; class Bivalvia; order Mytilida; family Mytilidae; genus Lithophaga; species Lithophaga nigra. The sequence continues at coordinate 19,849 of JAOXYJ010627541.1, read as the reverse complement.
GCATCTGGTTCTGTTCCTATAGAGTGGAAAATAATGTCAAGAAATTACAAGTTAACAAGCAGCAGGAATTCAAATATTCAACATGATTTTTTACAGAAAACAGTTTAATACTTTTCTGGAGAAAATGAATTTTCTGTAATATCACTACCAATGATAGAATTACAAGTCAATAAGGCATCAGATAGACATGTTCACAAAAAGACTAAAGTAAGAAGAAGATGAGCTAAAGAAACTCAAAGTATAATATTTCAAACTAACTACTTTAAAAGAAAGACCTGTGTTAGCAAAAAATTGGCATTAGCCAAAGTGGCTACTACACCTGAATTTTCTTCAGCCACATTCAGAAATTATTAGCCATTAGAAATTTTACGTCAGGACTGCATCCCGTAAAATCCAATAATGAGGGCTGTCGCTTCGCCATGCCTGTCTTGTTATTGAGGGTGATACTAAAATCTAATTGGATGTCAGGAACAACACTCCAGAAAACTCTCCACTATTTGGGTACCGGAAGATGTAGAAATTTACCAGATTTGGTATTCATTTTGGATATTACACACAAAATTGATCCTTATCAGGTGTATGTTAAACAAACTACCGTAGAATTTTTTCTTACACATGTATACGTAAATATTACTTGTAACTTTGCAGATGACATGTTTTACAACTACCCAAATTTCAACAGTATACACTATGCTAAATGAAACTGGAAGTTCATGTCCAATAGCAAACACTGTGATAAAAAAAAATTATTTAGTACTTATGACCTTTAGAAACTCATTCCTTTGACCTGCAGAAAGATAAAATCTAACTATTAAAGAGTATATCATATAACAAACCTGCATTAACTTTAAGTTTCTTTGCCTTTTCTACAAGGTCTGGGATCCATTCTTTGGCTTCTCCAACAAATACAGCAGTTGACAGAGCCATACATCTTTGTCCTGCTGCTCCAAAGGCTGCTCCTACCAACTATACAATAAATTACATGCTTAACTTCATAAGACTGTTCACTTACACTTTTAAAAGTAATCCTTTCCTTACATTCACAATTACATTACAACTCATACCAAGCACAGTGAGCAAAAGACTAGCTTTTGCAAATGAAGTGAAATGAAGTGAACACAGTGAGGAAAGGCCTAGCTTTTTGCAAATGAAGTGAGTTCTACAGTAACATGTACATGTAAAACAAAGAGATATGCAATCAAGCCATCTGCATTCTGTGCCTTTGTCAAATGTTGTTACAACCAGAAATGATTGATACAGTTTGTCTATATTAATAAAATATAAAGACCGCAGCAAATGAATTTAGGAAAATAAAGCTGAACTTTTTATTACATACATATGCACTGACAAAACTGTACATAAAATAACCAGAATTCATAATGTTACTAGTCAAAGTTTTCTGCTTTCTGCGAGCCCTGTGGATTGGATGTCATACTAACCCCATCTGAAACATCAAATATTTGTGATGTCATGTTTTTCATTCAAAACAATTTCATGACACTGAATATTTATGATGTCATGTTGTTCATTCAACAGAACTGTACAGCACAGAATGAAGTGGCCAAACTACATCTGAAGCTGTGCTCACTTTTTAAGTCATACATGTACCTATTTCATATTAATACAGCTGAACCTTGTTTACTCAAACTCTGAAAGTCATGTACACAGGATAACATGAAGTGAAATAGAGTCCCTTTATATAGTAATAAGCATCTCCAATTATCCACGTACGTAGAATTCAAATACTTGATAATGTTGAGGTAAAATTAAGTCCTTTAATTGTGACACAATATGGTTGAACAACATTCATTTATTTTTTAACATAATAAATTATCTGAATGCTGCATTGGTAATAAATTTATCAAACTTTTTTGCACAAGAATTAATATAAAGATCCTTTACTGTGGATTTGTCTCTTGTGAGACAGCATTCTCACTGTGTAATGGATTCTTCTCCCGTGAGATAGTATTTTCAATGTACAATGGATTTTTTCTCCATTTAGAGTATTTTCACTGTACAATGAATTCTTCTCCTGTATTTTCACTGTAAAATGGAAATTCTTTTAAGACAAGTACTTACGTACAATCACAAAATCATTATTCATGGGGTATTGATTTTTGTAGACTTCAGGGTTCAGTCTATTCATGAAAATCAAGAACTCCATAAACTGTAAGTTTATAGCACTTACTATATAAAAACTTGAGAGCGTCACCTACAGTCGGAACGTAAACACCGCTTTTAAAACAGCTGATAGAAAAGTTAAATTTTAGTGTTAAATAATCCAAAACCAGTGTAATTTTTGTATTGGACAGTATTCTCTGCTATTAATTTGTAAAACTGTAACAATGGGAGTAGATATTCAGACCTGGAGAGCGAGAATTGGAGTATTTTCATACGGAGGTGGTAAGAACAAAGACAAAATGGAATCCTCCGCCGTTTTGATATGTCAGTCAAAAGGCATAGGACTTGTAATAAGACTCTCTCTTTGTTTAAGTTTAATAATTTTATTATGTGGAGATATAGAGATAAATCCAGGGCCTCTCCCTACACCCGATAGCGCTGGACCGATAACACGACAATCAAGCATCCAATCAAGATTAAATTTCCCGGAAAAGGGGGACAACCCGAAATTAGATCTAAACAGAACTCTCCTGGAAATAAGGTCTGAAATGTCCAATCTGTCAACAAATATGCAAGATCTGAAATCTGGTATGTTCGAGGTAAACTCTAAAGTTGATAACCTAAGTGAAAAGCTTGATCACAAAATTGACGTCCTAGAGAAGGAAAATAACGAACTTAAGTCCCGTGTTGCGACACTAGAGTCGCAAGTAGAAAAGTTTGAGGCAATGAAATAATTTGATTTTTGCTGGAATCAGTACTGGTGATAATGTGGAGCACGTTGATGATTCTGATGAAAAAGAAATGAAAGAATCGTGTGGATTGATTGCGAGGCTAAAGTAAGGCTGTTTTTAGAAGAGCATCTGAAATTTGATAAGGAATTCTCTGAAAATGTACAAATGGAACGTGTCCTGAGGGTCAAAGGTAATAGCAAAACAAGGCCAATTATTGTCACATTCCTACGTTCAAGGGACAAAAGCATTATTCTACGCAAGGCAAAAGCTGTTCTCAGTCAGAACTAAGATTATCGTGTGAGTGAAGACTCCACACCTTCAGTTAAGTCGTCGAGAAAAGCACTTGGTCCATTTCTTGTCAAGGCGAAGGAGGAAGGCCATAAAGTATCGATGCGTTATAATAAATTACTGATTGACAGCAAACTGTTTTCTTACAACAAGGCAACAAATGACAATGAAGAATTTACATCAAAATAGGGATTCGGCCAAGGCCCACGGTACCTTTGTAAATATGTTGACAATCTACCTGTTTGTACATATGTTGAAAATTTACCTGACAATTACCCTGTATTCAAGTTTGCAACATGGAACATTGAAAGTTTGAAATCTAAATTGTGTCGTGATAGTGAAACAGTTACAAGTATAGTTTATGATCATGATGTTATTGGTTTTCAAGAAACATTCCAAAAGGAAGAAGATGAATATTTTCAGAGGATCCTACAGCAAGGTTAGATGAACAAACAGAGAAACTGAAAAGGTATAAATGGAAAAATAGTAAGGCAACTTTGTGTTCAGACTTGATTCAAGCTTCTGAATCTTTGTCAGAGATAGAAAAGATCCTTGATATATTGGATGAAGATATACATGAAGGTACAAACTTACTAGTGTTGCTACTGCAGAATACTGGTGATAAAGCTAATATGTGTATTTCAAATGTTAAAATCAATAAATATGCACATGGTAAGGAATCAACAAAACAGGCGGAATGGTTTGATGCAGAATGTGTTCAGTTGAAAATCCGTAAATGTAAACTTCTAAATGATTTCCGTGCAACCAGTGATAAGAAGATATTGCAGGAATATTTAGTTTCTAAACAGGAGTTCAATTCATTGTGAGAAACAAAACGAAAACAATTTAAGTCTGATAAGAAAGCAGAAGTTTGTAAAGTGGCGAAAAGTAGTGATACATGTAAATTTTGGAAATTAGTAAAATCAGTGATCACTAAAGTAAATGTTTCATATCCAAACATTTCCAGTGATGATTGGCTGGCATACTATAGTGATCTTTTAAATCCAGAATATATAGATGAAGCACCAGAATTCTCTGAATATGTGTTAGATTATATAAAGTCACATGATTCTGAATGTGAAAATTGTGAAATTCAGTGTTTTGAGCTTGATAGTGATATAACAAATGAAGAAATTCTATGTGAAATTTCAAAATTAAAAAATAATAAAGCACCTGGTGAAGACGGTCTACCATGTGAATTTTATAAATGTTTATCAGGTCATTTACTACCAGTTTTGTCTAAATTATTCAATAAAATTTTGCAGAGTGGTCAGTTCCCTGAAAATTGGAATACTGCAATAATTATTTCATTATTCAAAAAGGGTGATAGAGATAACTGTAATAACTATTGTGGTATCTCACTGTTATGTATTATTAGTAAGATTTTCATGGGTATTATTTGTAAACGGGGTTGACTTTATGGTCAGATGAGTATGGTCATATAATAGAAGAGCAGGCAGGTTTTCGTAGGGGTTACTCTACTATTGACAATATTTTTATTTTATGTAGTATTATCATGAAATATTTATCCAAGAAAAAGGGTGTTTTCTATTGTGCTTTTATCGATTTCACCAAAGCCTTTGATGGCATTAATCGATCAAAATTATTTTATTTATTATTGCATAAGAATCTACATGGTAAAATGATTCAATTACTCCAAAATATTTATAGCAATGTTAAAGCAAAAGTGAAAACAAAAAGTGGTCTTACTGATGCTTTTACTTGTAATTCAGGTGTTCGTCAAGGTTGCATATTACGTCCTTGGTTGTTTGCTATGTATATTAATGAACTTGCTAGTGAAATGGAAACAGATGGCGGTAATGGCATCTTTATTAATGAACATTTTCATAATTTACTTTTGCTTCTTTTTGCTGATGATTTAGCACTCATTGCAGATACACCTATAGACTTACAAAGACGATTAAATTGTCTAGAAAAATATTGTGACAAATGGAACATAAAGGTTAATATGGACAAATCAAATATTGTTGTATTCAAAACTGGTGGAAATCTCTCAAAGCATGAAAAGTGGTTTTTCAAAGGTGAACTTGTCAAAACTGTTAGTTACTATAAATATTTGGGAATTATATTCTCATGTAGACTTAAATGGTCAATGTGCTGTAAAACATTACAATCACAGAGTGAGAAAGCATTGAACATGATAAAGCGATGTATGTGTAAACTTGGAACAAGAGATATTAACTTTGGATTTAAACTATTTGACTCTATGGTTGCACCAATATTGTATTACGGAGCCGAAGTATGGGGAACGAACTTAATGAAAGAAATAGAAACTGTTCAAAATAGATTTTGTAAGTGGCTGTTATGTACTGGACAGAATACTAATAATCATATAGCTAGAGGCGAATGTGGTCGTTATGAATTATATGTAAACTATGTATGCAGACCTATTAAATATTTTAACGCATTCAGAAATTATGTGACGATAGACTACCAAAACAGTGTTATAATATGCTCTATAATATGAACTTACATGGGCGTGTGAACTGGTGTACAAAAATTCAGAAACTTTTATTCTGTTATGGTTTTGGTATAGTATGGGAATGCCAAGGAGTAGGTGATGATAGACTATTTATACAGGAATTCAGACAAAGGTTAAAAGACGTAAATCTACAGAACTGGTCAGAGTATATTTCTGAATCTTCAAAATGTATTTTTTACTCTAGGATCAGAGACAATATATGTATTGATGAAAATTTACAACAATTATCACTTAGCTTAAGATATGAACTACTTTCAATTATATGCTCAAACCATAAGTTAGCTATTGAGCAGGGTAGAAAGGATAATGTTTTAAGAGAAGATAGGTTATGTGAAATATGCAACCTTAAGGCAGTAGAAGACGAATACCATTTTATTCTCGTTTGTCCTGTACTTTCTGATGTCAGGAAAATTTTTTTGCCAGAATGGTATTATAGATATCCTTCAATGAGTAAACTGGTTGATTTATTTAAATCTGGTGATATGAATGTTTTAAGAAATCTGGCTATATATATAAAAAAAGCTAAAGCCTTGAGATGTGAAATATTATCAATTTAGATAAGGTATATGTATTATAACTGAAATAATACAAGACATGTTGATATATTGAACTTGATGGTTGTAAATCTAATACATTATTATTTAAGGACAGTTCATAAGTGGTCTTTAATGTTTATTTTACTTAGTATATTATTGCATTCTATATATATGTCACAATTCATTGTGTTTGATTTGACTGTAGTTGGTTTATGAATATGATGCATTTGAAATTTGTACCGTGGGCTGGAGGCCCGTATTGTACTTAATAAAGTGATTTGATTTGCACCTTTATTTTCTCATTAAGTTTCAAGTTGATTTCTAATCAGTCTGATTAAAATACAGATCCTGTGAGCGAAGCGTGGACACATCATCTGTATTTTAATCAGATTGATTTCTAATATACATGTATTAATATCATACATCCATATATGGTATTAAAGATTAGAATTACAGGCTAACATGAGCCTATATCACTCACCTGGCCATTTATCAGGATTCGAAAAACATTCCACTAAATATTTCCTATGAAGCCCACGTTAAAGTATAGCTTGCAGCTATAGCCGTTCTTAATTTCAATTTGTATCAAAATACAAATTGGTAGGTGGTTTTCGCCAAGATGATTTTTGCTAAGGTTAAGCTCTCAAACAACACAAATTTGCGATTTACAAACCAATCAAGGAAAAGCTTTCAAACAATACAATCAAAGAAAACTCCTGTCGAGTTTCATAGGTGGATTTAGGAGGCGGGCGCCCGGCCCCCTCTTTTCAGCCGAAAATTGTGTTTTTAGTACATTTTTTCAGATGTTTGACAACCAGGCCCCCGTTAAAGGCAAAATTTTCCGAAGTGTCCCCTTTTTGAAAATCCTGGATCCGCCACTGGGTTTCGTTGATTTTATCCAACTGTTGTCAAGGACCTTTGTACAAGTAATATACATTTATTTCCTTTTGATGAATGAGACACGACGATTTGTTCAACCAAGGGAGTCGTGTTTCCAGATGGCTTGCCCGCACCGAGGTTAAACAAATCGTCGTGTCACTCATTCTTCAAAAAGAAATAAATATTTTATCCCACGCCAAAGTCCAAACCTTTCATGTTTACAATTCCGTATAAGAAACCGTTGATGTAGGTAATTAAAATGTGTTAAGTAAGCGGTAGTTTAAAAAGTACACATATTGAAAATCAAAGTGAATATCAAACCGTAAAATTTAAATTTCGACACATTTTTTATAAAGATATTAATTCAGAAAATTACTATTAAGATTTTACATGACGCTAATATCGAAACGTTCCGGTGAGGGAGACACGATGTTTGGACTCGGTGTTCAGAGGGGGACACGATATTTTGTTCAAACATGACACGCTTCGACCAATCAGTAGCCTCTTTACTTACACTTGTTTATGTAAAGTGGAATAATATAATTTGTACAATATAGCAACCTGCACTGCAATATGAAAGGAGAAGATAAATTAATAATCTTACTTAACAAAACTTTGAAAATTATGCACTCGTGGTTCAGACTACAATTCCATGAATATACTTATTAAAAAGTTCCTATCGAGGTATATCTTTATGGTAACAATGCAAAGAATAATGATAATTTTATTAATAATCATAAGATACAATATCCACTTCGGTGCGTTTGTTATTTATTTTGATTTCCATATCCTCCCGAGGGGAGACCCTATACGGGGATGTGTTGAAAAATCTCGGCTCGCTTTTGTGTAAGTTTTGGTATTAAGTCAGGTTATATTTTAAAATTTGTGTTCCTCATTGATACGGGGTATATTTTTCATCATAATCGCAAGATCTAGTATTTATTTGGAATAACCTTTTTGTGTACTGCAGGTGTTCAGGGTATATTTTTCTTTAAACTCTTAAGATTCGGGTAACTTTTCAATTCTAGATGTATTTCGGGTCCCTTTTTCACTCAGAATAATGTTTATGGGAACGGATTTCGTATAAAGGGAAGAACATGACCGAAATTCTGGTATTACCAGAATTGTACAATTCTGGCATAAAAATTATGTTCCAGAATTGTTGCTACAATTCTGGTATTACCAGAATTGTTTTGATACAATTCTGATTTTTGTTGTTTTCTAATAGTAAGCTATTCCAAAACAGGACGATAGTTGGCGCTTTGAGGAATAAATCTATATAAATCCAATCCATCAGATTTATAGTTCCTATAAAACTCTTTTTTCAAAACGAATAAAGTTGTGTTGAGCAAAGAATCAGTAATTAATTTGCACAAAACTGGTCAGTGGACGTGAATTTATCATTAAAATGTTTGTGATGTAAAATATTTATCAGAATTTAAATTTTGAAAAATATTTCTTTTCTCATAAAATGTTAGCATACTTCTTGTAAATTAAGAGGTGGTATTATTATGATTATTTTGGATAACGTGAATATTGGAAAGAAAAATAAAATAGAATAAGATTTCTTTAAAATGTAAACAACGACGTTACATCTTATTTATATTAAACACTGCTTAATTATTATAGATTAATTGTTATTGATTAATGGCAAAAATTTTAGACCTATTTATGTAGTAAAAACTAGTTAAATTGTAATTATTTTAAATCTTTGATCTACCAGAGACTCTTGATGTACCATGTACTAAATATTGCATTCACAATAGTTATTAAAAATGGTGTTTACAATGGTATTTTAACTTGAATTAATTATTAATAAATTGGGGCGAAACGGTCCTAGGCGAACGGCAATCGGGGAGAAACGACCCGAGGTGAACGAGAATAGTGGCGAAACGGCCCATTCCTTGTCATTTTATTGCTTTTCTTTCGTTTTTCTTTCCTTTTTTTAATAATTTCTTTTTATTAATCGCATTTCGTCTGAAATTTAAGTTACATATCGATTGGTTAAAATATTTGTAATGCTCGTTGGCTGATATTAAAAGAAGAGGTATATTATACTTTCAAAAATACAATAGAAGATAGAAGTTGAAACAGAAATAAAGACTTACCTCCTATTATTAGCCATCTGTTTTCTAAATCCAAGTGAAAACGATATAAAATGAAGAATAAAAGCACAATAAACGTAATAAGTATGATAAGTGGAAAGAGAGCAATGTTTAAGTTAGAACGACTACAGTTGTTTAAATATTCAAATACAGTTGTTTTTACAATACGATAGACTGATTGGTTGATAAATGTTTATTTTGCTTATCCAATAAAACTGCGGACAATTTCGTACTTTGTAACGATAATGATTATCTATAATAAAAAAACTTAATAAAATGACCAAAAAAGGGAAAAAAGAAGAAAGATTTCAATATCTAACGGGTTGTAAAGTATTTTCATATACCGGAAAAGAAGCTCTGGACAGTAGACCATATACCGACAAAACTGAAAAAATAACAATATTTTCTCAAGACGAAGAAATAATATGTTATGCAATATAGATTTTTGTAATATTTCGATGCGTTTGATTTTGTGATAGCCTTTTGAAATAAAAACGTTACTTTTTACACCATAAACTCTCAGGTTTTTTGTTTGTTTTTGTTTTTGAAAATTCCGTTTATTATTGTCTTTCTTCATTTTGATCGGCCAGTACATTGTTCCTCTGTATTTTAATCCATCACTTTACACTTTGAAAATTATTAATTCCCAGAAAACATGTAAAGATTCAATTCAGTCCGGTTCATTACAAAAAAAAAAAAAAAAAAAAATACGGAGCGTTTGCACAACAGGAAAGCCTGCAAGTACTGTCCTGGCAGGCGCGAATGAGGTCAAATGAGAACAAAAGAATCCAACTCTCAATTAAAAGAAATTGGAAAAGTTCATTTCTCATTTATTTTATTTTATTTTATTTTTTGTCAAGTGCTCAAAAAGTATATTATCGGTTGTTTTGGTGGCATTTTTTTTTTCAAATGGCTAATTAAATGTGACACTAAAATGACAAGATTTTCTTAAATTATTCAATCGATGTTTTGTTCTTCGAAAATTACGAACTTCTTGGGCAGACATTGGCCTCAATTAATTTGTAAGAAAATCGAGCGCCATAGTAAATAAATTCAAAAATTGATGGTGAAAACAGTAGAAACATCAGTCTATAAAACCGGCATATTTCACTTCAGAACACTGAAACACTTCTCCGATTATTTCAGTGAGTTTGATTGGGCACCGACTGACTCTGATAATTTGACAAAACACTAATCTATAAAAATCCTGATAATTCTGCATTTAGCAGTATGTTATAGCTTATAAAAGTAGAAAAGATTATATATTTACAAAAAGACGGTCTAGCAATTAACAATTCGCTGAAGAGGTGCTCTGATACAGAAATCATACGGACCTAATGTTGTTGTGATTACTTTCCTTGGCAGTAAAAATTCAAAGAAAATAATCAAGGCAATAATTTAATTTTGTGACGTTTATGAGCGCCACTTTCGATTTATCTGAAATAGTATTTTAACAAATCTTGACTATAAAGCCTATTTATTTAAATGATGATCATTCCCGAACAGCTAGTACTGAAGTAAAACAAAGATTAAAAAATTAAAATCTGTACGATTAAGAGTCTTCACCGGAGACAAAATTTTTACCTTTTTTATCCATAAATGAAATTTTCCTTTAAAACAGAGTATACATATCAATAAACTAAATATCTGGCTTCTTCACGATGTGAACATCTGAACAAAAATGGTAATTTACGATACTTTCCTATGACAACATTTAGCGATGATTTTGTTAACTCGAATAATTCAAGCCCTCTCCGTATCCGATTCTCTCCTAATGAAGCAATCGGAGATGAGCGGAATATAACGACTGGATTATTCGGGTTATGATTTTGTCTGCATCGTAACCATTAGCGCAAAATAAATTCAACACGGGAGATAATTTATTTCACTTAGTTCGATGCCTGCTGAGTATATTAAGACGAATTACAGCACTACAAAATATTTAAAGACTGTTATGTTATTCAAGGACACCTCCAGTTAATTCGTTGGCAGAAAACATTCATACCAAATAAGAAGTGAAAAAATAAAAAAAAAGGTAAACGGATAAAACTTTGCAAGACAAAAAGTCACAAAATCAACGTGAATTAAAGTCACCAGAAAAAGTCACAGGAAAAATATCACAATATAGATATTTTTTATATTCTTTATTAGAATGAATATAACCATACTCAAGAAAAGGGGAATGATATTGACAGAGCCTAGGGAAAAAGTCACAGACTGACGACGGTGGAGTCACAAATATATTTTCCGTATTATGTAAGTTTTAGATTTGGGAAAAAGTCACAGGGATACTTTTCTTTTTTTAAATGATAAAACATTTAACATACGTAGATATTGGGATGTTTTAGCATAACACTCAAATACAATGTAAATGAGACAGTCACACAAAAAAACAGACTTGATAATATTAAGATTTCTCTCTAGAAATTTAATCATTTTGCAAAATGAACATTACGTAAAATATATCAAGTACATCATTTTGAAATGTACCATTGTGACATAAGTTTACATTTAAAATACATGTTTTTCTTAGTTGGTTGAATCACTACTTTTTTACATTGTTGTAAAAACTTTATCACTTTATGAACAAAATTTGTTTTTTTAGGACTTACTGGTAGAATTCACTTGTAAAAGACTATAAACACATTTACACTGTTAAACTGTATCTAAGATATTCTTGAAAGTAAAATGTGTGGTTTCATTGACCTTCACTGATTAGCTCAATCGCCTGTCTTTTGTCTTGTTGTAAATATTTAAATACAATATAGACAAAATTTGTAGGTTTAACACTTAGTAAGATTCACTTGTTAATGGTAATAAACATATTTATTGAAAACAATTTAAAAAGACATATGGTCAAACCATATCTAAGGTATTCTAAGTTTGAGCCAAATGAAAGTGATATGTATTGTGACTTTTTATCCTGTGATTTTTTCCTTGCGACTTTTTACTTGTGACGTTTTTCGTACAGAAGGCACTATCAACGAAAAACATATTTTCTTCTGCCAAACTTCGCCTTTTTTGATTCAATACGTTGATTTCTGATATATCTTTCATTTTTTTTCTTGTACTTATTTTTGTCTGCAATTGCAAATTTAGGTACATTTAGCACTCTTAAGTATTTGTACCGTACGTAGCAAAATCGTCACCTTTTATTGGCAAAAATTTCAATTTTGGAACAAGGTGCGAACGAAACTTTTATATTTTGATGCTAACTGGATTTTTTTTGTACAAGGCACGAAAGTCTCCTATTCTACTTATTTGTCAGACTTCTCCTTTTTTTGTTCTGGAACTCCGTTTTCACAAGCAAAATACACATTTTTACATTCAAAATTCTACTAGAAATATTTGACAGCAAATATTACTTGCAAGCTATGACATTAACAATGAATCTAAAAACCTAATGCAATTACATTGTACATCGAAATCTGCCTTTTTTAAAATGAATACTCATCAAATACTTATGTTAATCTGAAATAAAATACAATGTATCGGATTCCCATATTTATGACCAAGAGTATATCATGTTAATAACTTGCTGAATATTGTTTTTGTTTTAAAAGCGAGTTTTTATTTCCCCATATATATATGTTTACATGTTCTTTTATGAAAGACATACAACAGTCACAGTTGTATCTTTAAAAATGTTTGATATTTTTCATATTGCATTTCAAAGGTAAGGTATGCAGGATTTAAAACTAGAGTGGTACTTCACGACACCACTTACTGGATCTCTTTTGTACAAAGAAACAGAAATAAGTACAGTGAAATTTGTTGAAGAATTCTATATTATAGACAATAATCAAAGTATTTTTTTTTAATTCTACTATGGACTACTATCTTCGTATTACACAGCTTATTTGAGCTAATGAAAAATAAAAAGCGAAAAACTCTTCTGTGTCTTTATTGACTTCGCTGAGGTGTTTGATACTGTATATGGAGAAATGGACTTTGGTATAAACTTATTCTAAATAACATAAATGGTAAAAAGTTCAACATTATTATTAATATGTTCAATAAGATCAAGTCGTATTGTTTATAATGGTACGTCTTCAGATTTTTTCTCCCTGTAATGTTGGAGTTCGACAAGGAGAGAATTTGTCACGTCTGCTTTTTTCTTAGTATATAAAATTATATGATTTGGCGGATTTCCTGTATTCGAAAAATGTTGACGGTTTAAAATCACTCTCTGATAGTTCTTAAAATTATTCGCATTACTTTATGCTGATGATACAGCACTGTTTTCTGGGTTGAAAGATAATCTCCAAATACAACTAAACTGTTTTAGTGTTTACTGTGCTAAGTTTAAAGTGAATGTATCAAAAACAAAAGTACTCGTGTTTTCAAAGGGAAGGTCTCCAATCAATCTGGGGCCATGTTAATGAAAGTGTCCTAAGATATGTCATAAGAGGTATCTTACGACATAAGTTAGGACCATCCTAGGACTATCCTAAGATATATCTGAGAGTGTAAATCAAAGCAGTCTTATGGTTGTTTTATTCGATGTGAAATACATCACTTTTTTATATATGTATATGACAAATAATTTAAATGCCACATACAATACTGTATAATACGTACAATTACGCAATCATAATAAAATTAGTGACATATAGGTCTCTGATAAAATATAAAATAGAACTGTATTTCAAAAGCTTAAACGGGGGGGGGGTAACAAATATCAGTATATGTTCAGCTTGTTGCTAAAAATATTATACTGACATTTCACATTTATTTCTCATCATAACCTTTTTTTAATATCATTTCTTCTGTAAGAATATATTCACCCATTACTTCATTGAATAGGTCACAGGCGTACATGACAGGCGGGTGATCTCCCCTTCGGTCGTCCATGGTCATTTGGATCGACGTGAAAGTCTCTGTTTACAATGGATTTCGGTACCATCAAAGTAGTCTATGGGGTTATCTCTGTCTCTAAATATCATGTTACGGCGTATGTTGTGACCGTGTCGCCTCAGCTGAAGATAAACGGCAGCCATATTTGTTGAACTTAGGACATCCTAAGTCTATCCTAACTTATACGACTATCGTAAGATTATCTTATAACACCTATTTTGGCGCCCTAACTTAGGATGTGTCCTATTTTGTGATACTTTCGTTGACATGACTTCTGACTAGGATATCTCCTAAGAGTACCCTAAGACGTATCTTAGCCCTAAAACACCTTTATTAACATTGCCCCTGTTATTCAAATTAAATGATGAGAATTTGGAAATTTTAACTAAAATTAATTATTTTGGTATACTTTAAACAGTCCTGGTATTCATCTTTTTAAAACTCACCAAAATATTTTACTTATAGATTATTAAAAGAAAACCTTGTTTTTGAAAATTATTTTAAAATTTTGGAAGATCGAAAGTGATCTTATACTTAACCATTTATTGTCGATAAAATATGGTAGGTTTAACGTAGAAAGGAACGCCGAAAAAATGCAATATATGCAGTAGTGAAGAAATTAGTGATGAATATCACTATATCATGGAGTGCTCTGAGGTTGCAAGTGAGAGATAATAACTTCTTCCTTTATATTACTCTTCACGACCGAATATTTTTAAAAATTTCAGTCACTCTTTAACTCCAGCAGAATTTCAGTTTTAAAAAAATGTGCAAATTTATCAGTCTCGAAAATGAAGCAGTTTGTCCTCCTGGATTATAGCTCTTGTATACATGTACCTGCTGCATGTCCTAATCGTTGATAGGTTTTATAAGCTTTGAACCTTATTTGTCCTCATTTATTCATTTAATTTAAACATTATTTAATTTCATGTATTTATTTATGTGTGAACACTTATATCTGCCATTTGTCATTTGTTATTATATATTGCGATATTGATGTGTTCTCAATATCGGTTTATGAGACATAAAGTATCTGTCTATTTATATACGAAACAAGGCAAAATGACAAAAGCTATATTTTCCTTTACACATTGATGATATGATTTTTTTAAAGTATGCATCCGTGCTTTTTCGAGATATTCTGTAATTGGCAGTATATAATTTCTTTAATACTTAAATGCAAAAATAATTATTATTCTGATTGCGCTTGGAATGAACAAAAGAGGTAGGAATTACCGGACATAGTATTGTTTTAAATAAAAAAAAATTGCAGAACACACAGTAATCTAAAGGTTCATAATTATAAAAAAATATTTCAAACAGTTAAGATCAATGAAATCATTAGCAGTCTATTTACAATACTAAAGAAAACATGCAGAAGACAAATGGTAATCAGAGATTTTCCGTGTAGTACTGGCTTGTGTTTTCATTGTGCATATACGACATCACAAAGAAGGGCAACATGAAACCATTTAACTCAGTTACTTGTAGCAAATCAATATAACAGTCAAAACAAATTTAATGATTACTTTTTATGCCTTTAAAAGAAATCCATGTGATGGACTTGATTAAAAAATTACGGTCTGTACGTAATTCGTGAAATAAGTGCATTTCGATAATGGCTGTCTTGGTTTTATTCACAATAAAATTTGACGAAACAACTATATTGAATTTTTTTGGGAACCAACCTTAACACCCATGACTTGTCCATCCCAACCCAAAACCGAATATTTAAAATATTGAATTAGAAAGCGTTATAGACAGACTGTGATGGTGAATAATCTCCAACATCGCATTTGAAATTTAACCAGTAACTTCCATTCCGTTATTATATTTATTATGACAAAATAAAAATAATTATGGAAATTATTACACTAGAGAATACCAACCAGCCAGACATTAAAAACAGAATATCATATATAAGCGAGATACAAAAATGTACGTAATAAAATAAATGGAAGGTGAATCTGTGACACGTGTATTTTTGTAGACCTCTTTTGTGTGTTTTTGTGGGTTCTTTGTTTTTTAAACTAATATCAAATACTAGTAGTTGATTTAAAATGTATCTTACAATTTTCCAATTAAGAACTCCTCACTATATATATGTTCAATCACTTTCCCTATCAATCAGGACTGTATACCAGGCGGAAAACAGATTGAAACAAATTGCTCCCTTCTAGAATAATCTTGGTTTAAAAAAAAAGTATCCATAAATTATCATAATTCTTCAGTTATTCGAAGTACACAGCATATAATCATGAAACCATATCTTTTATTCATTGAATTGTATATTCTGATTCAAGCCAACAGTTCATTTTACAATAAAACTTACTGTTCTCAGTGAATACCCTTCTTCGCTGGAATTACTTTTTTCAAAAATATATTTTACGTTAATGTTAAGGGTACGAAAGAGATTATTATGTAGATTGTTGATATTATTGTCAAGATTTTATGAAGCAGTATCCAGATTTATCGAAAATGGTGCTTTCGAATGTCGCTATAGTATATTTTATTCTCGACCGTTTTCTTTTCATTTTAACAGCTGGTGGTATAACCTCAGTAACTTTAGGTCTATTTCATTTCTGTACTAATACATGTATTAATAACGTCGTTTTTAGCGATTTGTTAAATAAGTGACTGTTTGTTTTTCCATTCAAACTTTTGTACAAGTACTTAAACATATTATAATACAGCTCGTAAATAGTACAGAACTATCAAAATTTTCCTTGATGAACATTTTCACCTGTTAAACTGTTAACACGATCTCGCGATTTCCAGTTCCAACAAATCGAAATAGATGTCGAAATGGTTAAGTTTCGGAACTTTTTTTATCTCAACTATGAACAAAAATAAGATCGTATTTACAGAGCGAAGTTTGTACTATTTTCCATATCAAATGCTTCTCTTTGTCGCGATACGTTCTGAGACCTGTACGTAATTTTTAAGGAAAACACATCAGTCGAAAGCTGTTTTATCACAAGCATTTTTATATTAGTACGTATGTCAATCCACAGACAAGCTTGTCTTAACAGCTCTAGAGAATTCGACCAGAGCTGGTGTCAATATATCATAGTATTTTGTAAGCCGTGGGCTGTTCGATACATTTTTTTTAAAGAAAAAAATTGTAAGACATTTACTGGGAATATACAGATGAGTTTTATATATTTATTTCGACTACTATTGTATAACTACAAGTGTTTCTGTGGCGATTAGTCACGTCTTTTATTGATCACCAGCATAGTGAAGTGTGCTCGCTTCCTTAGGTGATAAAATAATCCTAAATTCAGTTAACTGTGATTTGTTTGAAAAATGTCTGGATTTATTCAAACGAACAATTAGAAAGAAAATGAAATTGCTCTCCAATTTCATCTTAAATGTTACACATTACATATTTTTGTATTTTTCTGTATTCTACTGTGACAAGTTTTAAGTTTCCTGAGCCTTTGGTGTATGATTAAAACATTTCATTCAATTAAACGTTAATTCATTAGATAAGACAAACACAGTCTACAAATATTTAATATTGACATAATTAGAGGTTACCATCTACAAGCTAGATCTGACAAGTTTTTATGCTTAATTATGTAAAAAAAAATTTGACAGATGATAAAAGTTACTGCCAAATATCGCAGTTGTGTACCCTTCAACAGTTTTAATTTTATAAAATATCATGTACGCTTTTCCCTTGCCTGTAATTTAAAATGTGCATGGTGCAACAAAGAGTTTAATTATTTAGTCGGCTTTGAAGGTTCTGGCTGATTCATTTGCATTTTGACATTTATGTATTTTAATTTAAACAAATAATAATAATAATAAAACAAATAAATAAATAAGCTTTGATGTCGGCGGAAGTTTTTTAATGAGTTAATTTAGTTTGATCTACTGCGAGTTATATTACCCAGAATAAAGTCGCGTTAAAACTTAGTTTAAATTAGAATTACTCTTGCAGTACGGCTTGTTAAACAATTGGAACATATACACATAGGGTCCGTTTTCTAAGGAACCGTTTCTATGTAAGACGCGTAAGCAAACACACATTTGCCCACATCAATAGATTCGGACGTCTTTGAAGTAGGGATGTTTACTCTGTAACTACGTCATTAATAACAAAAACACAAATATAATTCCTTTCAGGTGAGTGTGGAATACCTGAATAAGAAATGCGAAAAAATATACAATACTGTACTTGCACTTCTTTATTGCTTCTTTATTACAGCATTATATTACGATTTATTGTAAAATGAGATACTTGACAACAGAAAAAATCCTTCCTACTTTAAAATTTAAAAGGTATGAAGAACAATACGATATTTTGACTCTATTTGATTACAAATGGGAAATGCGATATGTAACTTAAATTTCAGATGAAAAGCAATCAATAAAAAGAAATTATTTAAAAAAAAGAAAGAAAAACGAATCAATAAAAAGAAATTATTTAAAAAAAAGAAAGAAAAACGAAAGAAAACTAATAAAATATCACGAAATAATTCTTTTAATGATATGTATTTCGACAATGCTATTTATAAGGAATGGACTGCTTTCGTATATTTTCCGAGGTAATAGCAAGGGAGTGGCTTTATATTCCTTTAATTATCTATAAAAACTGGAGCATTGTTAAGTTACGGGGTCCCAGATCATCGCTGAAAGACTAACTTGATTTCAGCTTCATCTCCCAGTATTTCAAAAGAAAAGGTATTTTTTACTCATTTTTATCAAACATTATCCAAATAGATATGAAAAATACGCCAAGGTCAAGTTTTACATACTAGAATTAGAACTGAGAGTAGTGGCCTAAATGATCACCTTTATATAAGAAAAAAATAATCGCCAATCCACTGTGCAATTGTAGACAAATAGAAACTTCAGCACACTTTTTTATATTGTCCGCGGTACAATTTACTTACATTTTTTACATGTTGAATAACTTTTTATATCAACCTCTTAACATTAAAAAATTATTGTATGGTGATCCATTATTGTCTCATACTGAATATGAAATTAATTTCGTTACCATTCAAGACTTTATAATCAAAACCAAGAGATTTGCTTAATTCTTCTGTATAATATGATAACTTTAAGCTCTTTTTCACCTGCGTGGCTCAGTAAGAACAAATATTTTTTTTATCCAGTAAAATGTGTTCTTTCCGAAATAAATTTTCGTATCATTTTATAAAATGATTTCAGCCTTGAGCCAGTTCCATGGAAATATGCTATACACAATTTACATTTTTCTCTGAATTGAATTTTATACAATCCTTGTATGTGCCAACGTGAAACGTTTATCAAATCGGTAGTGTATGCAGGAAGAGAATTTATACAAATAGTGTGTATTTTTTTGTTTTTTTTTTGTTTCAGTTTCAGTTTCAGTTAGCGTATATTGTAGTCTTACCGTCAAAGGTGTCTGAATAAAATATCGTTTATCATGGCGGCGAAAGGTGTTTAAAATACTGAACATCGGTACTTAACAAATTGCGGTAAAGTTGTGTTCCGAAGGTTCGAGGGCGAGTTGTAGGTCCGTATAATTCATAACATACGGTAAAAACACACGTGATAAGCTATTCCAAGATGTTGTAACTAAGAGCAGCTTGGATCTCTATTTGCATAGTTATGTAAGACAAGGTAAACAATTATATCTAAATCAGCCAAATGATTTCAAATTATCCCGCTTAAAACTATTAGCGAGAACGAAATCTATTCCTCTTAAAAAATATTTAAACAGAATGCACATGTCCGATGACGATAGCTGCCCCATTTGTAGTATGGAAGTGGCTGAAGACTTAGAACACTTCCTCTTAGAATGTCCATCCCTTTTTGAAGTACGATCTGAAT